>CAAKHG010043001.1:9791-25528 GCA_901007715.1 Dactylopterus volitans | reverse complement strand
GAGGCAGCCCTCGCCGAAAGTGATGATTCACATGGATTTGGAAGGGTGGAGGAGAGGGAAACCAGGGAATTACATGTGCAAGCAGCTCTTGCTTGCCTCTCTCAAGGACATGTTCAGCAGAAAGATTAGGCACTGTGGATGTAATACTAAGCCCTTGTTGGTTGCAATGAAAGTGAACTAAGTTCACCTGAAATAATCAGGATTACAATGATGGCGTACTCCGTCATCTCGTCCGGCACTCCCAAGCGAGTTAAAACTAGAGGAACGGCCTGCTATGTTTGTTACATGTCTGTTTATGGAGTGTCACAGTCAACCGGATGTCCTATTTGCTTACAGGTCATTTAAAAACAGATAATCTTTCTCAGGTAGGGGTGGGGTGAAGTCAGTACAGTATAGTATTGCGATATTTTGTGCGCTGATATTGTATCTATACATGGATGATCTTATACCATGTAAATGATGAAGGTCCGTGAACATTTATGGCTGGTTTTTAGGACTGTCTGCTTGCTTAAGAAGCCTATTTAGGTGAAAATAAAAGGATTGAGATGAACAAACTGAAACTTCAATCTCATTGGATTATACTGAGGTGGTTTTTTTCCGTTTGGAACATAATTTGCAGTCAAAACAAGGTAAAAAAAAAATCACAATATTACACAAATTAGTTCGTTGCAGCACATTTTAAAATTGCAATACTGTCATACAGTCAGTTAAGTGTCTTTGGGGTTAAGGGTCTTTGGGGATTCCTACCCCGTCTCTTTAGAGCCCCGTTCACACTGGCCACAACCCAGCAACATCTGGCGTTCTGCTTCAGATGCTGGGAGTGTGTCTTCATGTCGATGTCCCACAGAAAAGACACGGACAGAGAGGAAGACATGCCGTAATACTATAATTGCATGGTTATATTTGAGAATGCGGCGGCAGAACGTGCATGCGTCAGCGTGTGCCTCTTGTTAGGGCCTATGTGTGGCACAACGCTGCAGTTGTCGGATTTAGTATAAACCCGACCGCAGTTGAGATATGGAAATAGATGCCATAATTTGTACGTGGCTCTCATTTAAGCCACAGTCATGCTCCTCAGTTTGTAGTTTCTCTAACATTTAACCAGAGGCTTTCCTGGGGGAACTATTTCCTGAACAGTGTCCGGTATCGCAGTGTATTTCATCAATTTACCACTTACTATAATCTCAAATCAGGCTCACGAACTCTGCAACGGACGGCCATTAGCGCTGATCCTGTGGTTGTTGTCTATTACCGTCTCGTTTAGACTGACAGATTCTGCGTTTCCAGTTTATTACAGGGCTCTCGTCAACTTCACTGACTCCCTGGTCTACGGCCCTGAGCTGGAGGACATCTACTCACCAGCCTTTAATGAGATCTCTGAAGCAGTGGTAGACACGGTATGTCCTCTTCCCACGCACCAAACTGAATGGCCGTCATGTACCTTAAAAGGCTTGTGTGTGTGTGTGTGTGTTATTTATGAATTTACTGATGCAAGCGTGTGTGACAGCATGTCTGGAAATACGGCGCGGGCCTGTTTGTTTTCTGTTTTAACTTAACCAAGTCCGGTTTCCCCTTCGCAGCTGGAGTCGGAGTACAACAGGATTCCAGGTGTACAGACAGTCAGCGTGGTCCTCATTAAGTAAGAGCACAAATCCTTTAAATCATGTATTGTGACACCTTAAGTAGACACCCTGTGGCTGCGTGCTGCTGCCTGAGTGTCTTAACCTGGCCAAGCGATATTTCTTCCCCTTTTTTTATAAACTGCACAAAGCCAGCAGTGTAGGCCTGCGGCGAGTAATACATCAAAACTACAGCGAGCAATTCCTTATGGTGACGTCGGAAGAGCAACCTTACCTGTCAAGAGCGGTCCCGCGTAACCCTCCTCACCGCTTTCCACATGATCTGCAGCCTCACCGGGCCCTTCTTGCGCCTTTTTTTTTCAGGAAGATGATAAGGGAGGACGGCGTGGACGTGTTTGTGGAGTTGGATGTGGGTTCCGACTACAATACCGACGACGAACAGATCCGCAGCGTGCTCTACAACGTAGTGAAGGAGGGGGCCATCGCCTCCTACGTCACATCAGTCCAGGGCTTTCAGTTCAGACGGCTCGGAGAAGGTAAGACCTCGGGGTGGAAGACACAGCTGCGAGGTGACGAGCTCTTTTACGCAAGTGTTTGCTGTGTGTTCACAGCGAGTTAAGGCCCGCCGGGGGGGTTAGGCAGCGTCCTTAATATTTCCCTCTGGTTTCTAGCTCAACCTCTGATTCCAGTGGAGCCTATAGCAGTGCCAGGTTTGTCCTGCTCCATGCAGTGCTGCATGGCGACTGAGCCGACTGTACAGTAGAACCTGTAGCGGTGCCGTTAGAGCGTAACAGTCGAGCAGGTCCTCTCTTATGATGTTAGAAATTTTACGACCGTTACTGTGACTTGTGCAAGTAATGGTCACGTGGTCTGAGGAATGTTTGTGCATGGTAATGTGAGGAAGGCCTTCAATGTGTTTGATCAACAAGAGCCGTTAATGCACAGTGGAAGAAAAAAGACCTTTGCATGGCATGAGTTTGATTAGGAATGCTGCTGTTCACCGCAAACTATAACAGCTTCTGATTTATGCAAATTCCGCCCGCTCCATCCGCAGGCACGGGTGCTTGATGGAACATAATGACGACTTCATATTTGATCTGATTAGAATTTTCGAGGATTGCTCTATATTTAACGCAGAAGATAAGGTTCCCATCTGGTTCTAGTCTTTCTGTCTTTCTGGTTATGCTTAGGCATTGACTAGATGTAACACCGCACACAAAACACATATTTACATATATATGTATATGAACACTATATTTTAGAATTTCCTTTTAGCACTGTTATATTGAGTGTCAACGTATCCGAGTTGCACTTGCTGCGGGAATCAGGACGCTGTTTCTTTTCCTCCTCACTGTTTTATTTGTGCCTTGATCTGACATTAGTGTAGTCGTGTATTGGTGCTGCAGTAGCCGTAGCTTGCATGTGTTTGGTCCTTCAACACATCCCCCTCCCCTCCCCATCTGCATCTCTCTTAGTAACCCCTGCCATCAGACCCTGCATGCCAGATGAGCACAGGTGTGGTGATGGGACTTGTATCCTGATGGAATACCTGTGTGACAACAGACCGGACTGCAGGGACATGAGTGATGAGACCAATTGTGGTGAGTGGCTCGAGCCCGACTCGGCCGGCGGACTCTAACACGGTCGGCATGGAAGAAGCACGCCTGACGTGTGACCCCTTAACCCCAAGCAGCCGCGCCAGTTATCTGCTTTGAGCGGTCGCTAATTGGAGATCTGTTTTAGAAATCAAACGGCCATTCGACACCACCCCGCCGCCCGGCACCACAACCACCACCACCACTACCACCACCGTCGTCGTCAAGAAGCCACCCAGCGCCCCTGGACCCTGTCGAGCCGATCAGGCCACGTGCCAGAGCGGAGAGTGCATCCCCCGCGACTACATCTGCGACGGAGAGAGAGACTGCTCGGACGGGAGCGACGAGTTCAGATGTGGCAAGTCATTAAAAAAAAAAAAAACAACTCACGCTCGTTGGGGACGAGCAGCCCGCTAATCCCCCCTGGCTTTTTACAGGTACGCCGTCTCCGTGCGAACCCAACGAATTCAAGTGCAAAAATGGTCGCTGTGCCCTCAAGCTGTGGCGCTGCGATGGCGACAACGACTGCGAGGACAACTCGGATGAAACAGACTGCCGTAAGCCTCCGCATATGCGTCCATACGTCTCCCTGTGCCCGAATCGATGCCGCTGTTCAGGAGTTATTTAACATGGCTGTACATCTTCGCCTTGCTATCGCTGCAGCCACCAAGGGTCCCGGTGACCGGTGCGCCCCGGAGCAGTTTGAATGCCTGAGCGATCGCACCTGCATCCCGGCTAGTTACCAGTGTGACGAAGAGCCGGACTGCCCTGACCGCTCCGATGAGTACGGCTGCAGTAAGTCGCACACCACCAACTGTCTGCCATTGTTGCAACCTTTTCTTTCTCGCTCAAAAGTATTTCGCGTCCTCACTGTCTCTCTCCGCCTTGTTCGGCTGTCCTCTGCAGTCACCCTCTGAGTTTCTTTGTGCGCTGTGACTAATTTGTGGCCAGCCAGCCTCTTTTCACACTTGTGTTGACTGAGACACAGAGCTTTTTATTTTATTTTCATTTATTTTTATTTTTATTTTTTTTGTGAGCAGTCTGTTCCTGAGAACTGAAAAGGAATTGTCTGTCCGTAGCGTCTCTCAGCTGACTTCCTGGCATTTACGAGCTTCACTGAATCACCGCTCACATGCCAGCCCTTTTTGTCCATGTGTAGCAGCTTATTATGTAGCTTAAAGAGTTCTCATCCTCTTGACGCTTTGCAGCCCCTCCCTCTGTGACCAGCCCGCCAGAGGAGTCCATTCAGGCCGCGCGCGGGGAAACGGTGACGTTCACCTGTCAGGCTGTCGGAGTGCCCACACCCATCATCACCTGGAGACTTAACTGGGGACACATTCCTGTCAGCGGCAGGTGGGGATGATGAAAACGTCCCCACACCTCTATCGAGCCTTTTATTATCAGCGCTGTAATTAAAACAATTTTAGCAAACACCCAGATTCTTGGAGTATTTCGGATGCAGTTCTGAATTAGCATTTAGACGACAACCTGGTTGGCTTGATATGTTGTCCTGTTTGGCAGGAGATCGTTCATGAAAAGGGGTTGGAGGAAGGGGTGGCATATGCATCATACAGCCGCCATCATTGGCATTTATTATCTGTTTATGTATTTAGGATAATAAGTGATTTGTCTCTTTCTGTAATATCCCTGCTATTTCTATAAACAATTCCATGGATCAGTGTTTTAGCGCGCCCCATAATAGTATTCAGACCTTTGATTTTGATTATACTAGCTCTGCGTCATTATTGCTGAAGATTATAAGGATTTAATTTGGGTTTCATGGGTTTTTTTGCATTATAATATCTCTGCAGAATGACGCTCCGCCAAATTTTATTGAAGCAATAATGCGTCCTTTGTGATTTCAGAATCTCCATGACCAGTGAGAACGGCCGTGGCACCCTCACTATTCGTGATGTGAAGGAGGCAGACCAGGGGGCGTACACGTGTGAGGCCATCAATGCTAAAGGCCTGGTGTTTGGTATCCCCGATGGAGTGCTGACACTCGCGTCGAATCCAAACCCAGGTACTGGCGCCTCACTGCTGCTTGTCCTGTTTCACGTCACCCCCCCCCCCCCCCCCCCCCTAGCAATACAGCTTTACCATCGGACGATAAATGAATTGTAGTTAGAGTAAGCTGACTTGAATCTCCTTGGCGTCGACAGGCAACTGTCCTGATGGTCACTTCAGTGTGGAGGGCCGCTGTGTGTCCTGCTTCTGTGCTGGGATCACCAAGAACTGCAAGCGCACCGGCCGCTACCGCAACCACATGAGTCTGCGTTTCACTGAGGAGGAAGACTTTAAAGGCAGGCTAACCATTGATGCTTACATAACAGACGACGCAGCCAGAGTGCTGACAGAGCTGAAAAACTTTTGGTAATGGTGCTATTTAAAGCGCCAAACAGGCTGAATGAATGCTATTTTTCTGATCCTCAGGCGTGAATGTCACCTACCCGTCCAGGCCAGGCACTCCCCCCCTGTCCTCCACTCAGCTCCTCATTAACCCTGAAATGGAAGAGTTCCAGCTAGTCGATCTATCGCGTCGCTTTCTCAACCTGGACTCCTTCTGGACTTTGCCTAGGCAGTTCCTGGGCAACAAGGTATAACTGCAAATTGTTTGAAGGCCTCGACATTCTGGGCATTTTATCACTTGGATGTATGAAAATCATTCCGTCTGCCTTCAGATTGACTCTTATGGAGGATCCCTGAAGTACAAGGTGCGGTACACATTGGCCCGCGGTCTGTCTGAGCCTGTGGAGAAGCCAGATGTGATGATTGTTGGGAACGGACGTAGACTCGTGTACCGCAGAGGCAGCACCACCCCTGCCCGAGTGGTGAACCAGAAAGAGATCAAATTCACTGAAGTAGGTTAAAAAAATATTTTTATGAAGTTATCGGCCTCAAAGCTATAAAAATACCCAGGTATCACCAAATCTGGGAAAATAGATTTTGAAGTTTAAATCTTTTTTGTTGTGAAGGATAACTGGCAGCACTCCAACGGTCGGCCTGTAAGCCGGGAGGACATGATGATGACTCTGAGCAACCTGGACAGCATTAGCATTCGCACCATCTATGACAACCACATGGTCAGCGTGGCACTCAGTGATATCGTCATGGATACCACCACCGTGGAGTTCAGCATTCTGGGCCATGCTAAAGATGTTGAAGAGTGCAGGTAAGACTTGGAAAAAACAAGTAAAGATCCCAGCATGATAGTGTGTGTTTAAGTGAAACTGACTAGGCCCTTCAAGCTCTTCTAGCGGGTCCTCGGCAAAATGAGGAACAGTTTAATTAATTTTTAGAAGAATGCTTGTAACCGTCCACAAGCATTTAAACCCAAGTATTCTGACTGTCAACTTCGCAGAGACATTAACCACAAAATTGGCAAAACTCAACAAAGAATTTTTCAATAACTGACATATTTGCTGGTCACTGGATTTCCACTGTTTAAATTTTGTGAATTCTTTCGCCTCAACCAAAAATGTCCCTATGGAACAAAATCTTTTTAAATGGTGGTATGCGACTCATTTGGAGTCAACATGGGGGTCTGGAATATGAAAAAGTTTAGGAATCCCTGAGACTGTTGATTCTTGGCATATTATGTGATGAGTACAGCACTAATACTCGTTCATAGCTGAAGTGGCTGCTTTTGAAACTTATGGACCTGAACTGCACTATCCCGTGTTCAGTCCCGGTCAAGAGCCCTCGCTTCACGTCGCTCACCTCACGCCGCCTGCCGGCTCTCACTGACTCTTCTGTAAACTACCTGACAAGACGAAAATGCAAAATGCATTTTAGCTGAACTGCAGTTTATAACTGGCCCTGCTAGAGGTTGCGATTGGCGGTGCGACGCGTCAATCGAAACATGTGATTTCAATCCCTGCTTGAAGATAATGACATCTTTCTCTCCCAGATGTCCCCCCGGATATGCGGGCCTGTCCTGTGAAATGTGCTCCTTCGGTTTCGAGCGTGTCCCCGGTGGCTCCCATCTTGGCACTTGTGCCGGTTGCAACTGTAACGGACATGCCACCGCCTGCGATCCAATCAGTGGACATTGTCTGGTAAATGTTAATTCCACTTTGCAGCAAGTTGCGGTGAAAAACGTCTTAAGTTCAGTTGTCCCTTAAACAAGAAATGTTCATCAACCTTGCCCTTAGACGGGTAGACCTTTGAAGACTTTAACATGGTGCTCGTAACAGATGTTTTCATGCTTAAACAATTTTGAGTGAGAGAATGGCCAATGTGTTCTCCCTGCCACAGAGCTGCCAACACAACACAGAGGGCCCTCAGTGTGACAAGTGTCGCTCGGGATACTTCGGCGACCCGAGCCGAGGTCGCCCGGATGACTGCAAGCCCTGCCCCTGCCCATACCATGAGACCTCGCGTCGGTAAGGTCGCAAGCCCACCAAGACTACACACGCACACACACATACAGATCCACAGTAGGGACAGGAGAACACACACATACTTATACAGACGCTGAGTTCATCCAGGCATTTGAATGCCAGTTTTAACCATCCTGCATGTCACTTATTAACCCACCGCTGTAAAAGTTTTACCTAATGCTCTTTGTCGGTGCTTTGTAGGTTCTCTGACACCTGCTTCCTGGACAGTGACCGGCAGCCGACATGTGATGCCTGCAAGCCCGGCTACACAGGAAGACGCTGTGAAAAGTGAGAAAACGGATGTCTTTCATTGTCCTGTTAGATTACAGTTGAAACAGCCGAGAGAGGGCGGCGATATGGTGACGCGGTATCAGTCTATTAGGAATTTTCTGTAACAATAAATGCCACTTTTATATCTTATCAAATGATTGTTATGACTACGAATAACAATGTTGTGTTTTTTGTGGTTTGGTCAAACAACTCTTTATGTGTGTGTTATTTCAGATGTGCTCCTGGTTACCAGGGTAACCCGCTTCTGCCAAATGGGAAATGTGTTCCTAACCGTGAGTGTACGTAGTTTAAAATTCTCTTCCAGGCTTGAAATTTAAAGAAGCTACACCTGGATTGATTACCCTGTGCACACTTGTCAAATTTCGATGAGCCTTCATTTTGTTTAACCCCGAGTATTGCAGTCGGCTGCAGTATGTAGTCATAGCTCAGGTATGCAGAGTGGAAGGAACACTCCCAGGTGCACTTTCCCCTCCATATGTCGTCATGTTTCCATCATTCTCCCCCCCCTGCAGCAACCTCCAAGTGTGATAACAGAGGAACCATCAACTCCAACAGCAGGCTGTGCAGCTGCAAGGTATCAGTGCAGCACTGCAAAGGGCAATATGCAGTTTTGAGATCATATTTTTGCGGTTTGTAAAGAAATCCCAAGCTTGACTATCAGATTGGTGACTCGCATGCATCTGCTTGCTTCCGTGTGTGTGACAGAACAACGTGGCGGGAGCCCAGTGTGACGAGTGTAAGCCCGGCTTCTTCCACCTATCGGAGACCAACCCCGAGGGCTGTTTGCGCTGCTTCTGCATGGGCGTCACCAAACAGTGTGCCAGCTCCACTTGGAATAGAGATCAGGTACAGTATGTTGCCAATCTTTCAATGCTAAAAGGGAGGGGTTGGATATTCCTGGGACCAATGTTTGCCTCAGTGTTTGTGCAGTCATGCCATATCAGCAAATCCTTTCTGACACCAAACGGCGAGATGCAGTGAGCAAACAGTATTACTGTTGGAGTGCGAGCATGAAAAATCTCAGCTGCCATATCATTCGGTTTGCTTGTGTCTCCTAGGTGCGCGGAGGAGTAAATGGACAGCTCTTCTCCCTCTCCAACAGTGGCAACACCAAAATTATCTCCGAAGGCATCTCCCAGAGGGGCTCCTCGGAAGTCGTCTACCGCTCCTTCTCCAGTGTCCCCAATGACGTCTACTACTGGGTCCTGCCGGAGAGCTTCCGAGGGGACAAGGTGAGATAAAAAAAAAAAAAACACAGCGAAGCAGAGAGCAGGCCAGGAGAGAGGAGAGAAAAGAACTGTTAAGTGTTAGTTCAGCAAGATTTCTCTGCCCTTTCTGCCCCCCTCAGTCATGCCTCAACATGTTGTCAGGTGAAAGAGCTCCACTTAATCATACAGCAAGCCTTCTTTGAACCTTTGGCTTGAATTCACACTGAAGCCCAACATGGGTGTCTTGTGACTTCCACCGGTGTCACAGGGGTGAAATACCTTTCCACCATTCAACCTCCGAGACGAGTTTTATGAGATGAGCTTCTCTTCTCACCATCTTGCTTCCAGGTGACGGCCTACGGCGGGGAGCTTCGCTACACCGTGCGTTTCGAACCGTTTCAGCGCTCGCTGGTGATTGATGGGCAGCCAGATGTCGTACTCCAGGGCAACGGCATCTTTCTGGAACACTACTCTCAAATCAAGCCGCTCGCACGGGTCCCACAAACTATCGGCGTGACCTTCAGAGAGGTTTGTGGCGGTGATGGCGGAGGAGTCGCCATGTAAGCTAAAACTGAATCCACAACGATGGTAGATCCAACCTCTCGTTGTTTCCACCCCCGCAGTCTGCATGGCGTCGCTCAGATGGGCAGCCATGCACTCGCGAGCACCTTCTGATGGCTCTGGCTGACGTTACCGTCTTCATGATCAGGGCCACCTATGCGGACAACATGGCCGAGAGCAGGTGCGATGGGAGCAGTTCTTTCATTGCAATGGATTCCACAGGGTTTCTTCTTTATGACAGATATGAGTTGTGTGTACTTGAGTTGGGCGTGTGCTGACTTCAGTCTTGAGGGTTTTATGAAGAGCACCCTGTCTCGTGTGTGTTATTCTGTGTTGCACAGTCTGTCAGACATCAAGATGGACATTGCTGTTCCTCACTCAACCGGTAATGAACGTGCTCTGGAGGTGGAAGCGTGCGCCTGCCCACAGGGATACAAAGGACCCTCCTGCCAGGTACACACACGCGCACACACACACACAGAATTAAAATAACTTTAGATTCGTAAAAACAACTTGATTTTTAGTTTTTTTTTATTCTAGTTGCGTTGTCTCCATCTTCATCAGCGTAAGCGTAGTTATCACAGAAATGGCTGAGCTTCACACCTGAGCGTGACGACCGTGAGATCTGGTAGAAAGTCTCAAAAGCACAAGACATTAATAAATAGTTCTTTTTCTTCCATCATCCAAAATGAACTTTTTAAGTCAAGTTAGTTAAGGCTATTTTTGAGGGAGTTTTAAAGAAAGTAAGATAAAAAAACCCAACTTACTTCTCACCTCAGGTGTTTTTGAATGCTTTTGCAGGAGTGTGATGATGGTTACACTCGGAGCAGTTCTGGGCTTTACCTGGGGACGTGTGAGAAATGCGACTGTAATGGACATGCCAGCAGCTGTGACCCAGAGACCGGCAGATGTCTTGTAGGTTTTATGCTGATCTTCCTCTTCCTTTGATAAACCCGCTTTCATGTCTCCACTTAAATTCACTAATGATTTTGGGCAAATCTTAACATGTGGAGGCACAGATTTTGTATTCTTTAGGCAACTGTCCCGTGCATCTGACCCCTTTTTCTCGTATGTACTTTTCCCCAAAAGCAATGTCTCCATAACACCGCCGGGCCAAGGTGTGAACGCTGTCAGACTGGTTTCTATGGCAACCCGGCAACTGGCGGCGCTCAGGCTTGCAAGCCTTGCCCCTGTCCTGGAACCACATCCAGCAACCAGTGAGTTCATGTCCAAAATTCTTTATAATCTGAGTCAGCTTGGATAACTGTTACGTTCTCTGTGTAATGGTTTATGGAGTCAGATTAACTCAAACGATGTTTGCACAGATTCTCTCCCACCTGTTATCTGGAATCTGACGGTCAACCAACCTGTGACAACTGTCCCCCTGGATACACTGGCCGGCTCTGTGAGAGGTACGCCACCCTCCCTTCTTCCTCTTTCGGCCGTTTCCTCTCAGGGTCATTTGGACACTGCTCAGTGTTTGTCGTCACTGGGTGCGCGGGCAGCAAAATGAGCAGGGGCCGGCACTAGCACCCACTGGTCTTATTCAAAGGAGAGAGATGTAAGCATGTCCCTGGTTTACATCTGTCATGTTTTTTTCTATGCCAGTTTTGTTCTAGCGGTGTCACTGGTGAGATGGGAGAGCCATTCTTGAAAGAGGTTTTGTCCTTTTTTTCCTGTGTTGTTACACATTATTTTCTTGGATGTATTGATTTGCAAAGGTAATTTCTGCTTTGGAAGATGAATGTGTCTTTGTTGTAGGATTAGGGGTCTTTTGTGTGGTGATAAGAATGTCATCAGTTTTCTTTAGTTTGTTGGAAGGGAAATTTCATGAAATAGAAATATTATGTGTTGAGCTTTGGCTTTTGTCTTACCTTTGCCTGTACTTTGCTTTAACTTCAGAGATCTTCTCAGAGGTTTCTTTCCGCTTCAGCTCCTTGCTTCGCTGGTAGCAACGTCCAAAGGTGATCGGCTCGCGTGATCTCTGTCTGCGCACAGACCAAATGCATTTTCTGGGTCTCTACAGCATAAATGTAGATGTGGCATTTATGAGGACTCCTGTCCAGCTAAAGAATCTTTGCCACTACACGGGCAAAGATGACGCGGTGACTTTGGTGTAAGGTGCAACTTGCAAATCATTTATTATTTGAACATCTGTGCCTGCATCATGCCTGATTCTGCTGTTTTGACATTAAGAGAAGAGAGGCCATCCGCAGACAGTTGTGGGCACCCCTTCCAGGAGAAGCAGATAGAAGGCTTCCCGGGATGTGGACCTGAGGCAGTGTACAATTTCAGCTGGGACAAAGTGATAATCCCATTTGGCAGTGGAGATGATTATGATGATGACGACGACTACCGCCGGCCTGTTACCACCATAGAAACAACCGTCATCCCCACTAGGAATTTACTGTCCACTGCATCCCACCGTCGAACTACCCATTCTGCTTCAACAGCTGGGTTGGGCATCGTCTCAGTCACTCCCAACAGATCCGTGTCCAGACTCCCACCACGCTTCACACCTGACCCGGCGAGCAGACACTTCAGCTTCCAGCAACTGCTCCGGCTTCACCTAAACACCTTTAATCAGCGCCTTAGCATGCTAGAAGGCAACACCCTTGATATGAAGGAGAGCATTCACAAAATGGAGGTCCTGCAGAGTCAATTCAGCTCTCAGCTGAAAGAGCTGATTGCTATGCAGTCAGCCGCAGAGAAGAACAAGAAGGTTAGTGAGTTGGAGAAGAGCCACACAGAAATGGAGGCCCGTCTGAGCAGACTTGAGGGAAGGCTGGAAATCCTGATTGATGGTTTCACTGCCCTGGCGCAGGAAATGAACAAGATGAAACGTGCAAGACACATCTCTCGCTCGCCCCAGGAAAGGTGGGCCCTACCTTCGCTCACCACAGTCCTTGCACCCCCGCTGTACTCAACACCCCAGCCTCCAGTCAGAAGTACAGCTACAGAAAGACCGCTCACCAGTCGAGCTACAGTCCCCAAAAGCATTCCTACCCCAGGCCTCCCTGTGAAAAATCCCACCTCTGCTGCTCAGAGAGACAGAAAACCCAAACCACCAGCTACTTCTAAACCAATGAAAAACATCACCCAACCAAAGCTGGTCACCAGGTCAACCAAAAGTCATGTCTCAAATTCAGCACCGAAGGTAAACGGAAAAGCAACATTGAGTAAACACAGGCCCGTCTCTACAATTACAGCGAAAGCTACAGGCCCGCCTGAAATAAAGAGAGCAGTGGGCAAGAAGCTTGCTGTGACAACTAAACGTGTCTCAAAACCAAGCCAAACAAAACAAAAGCAAGTTAAAGAAGAGGCCGCAATCACTAAATTCCAGCTGGAGCCACCATCTCACACAACGAAGCCAGCAAAAGCCCCACAACTACGTAAACAATCTGACCAAGCTAACACAAAGGATTCTGTGCCACCTATAAAAAACAACCGACATAATAAGGCACTCGCGTCAGATGTACCAGCTCCAAAGAGGGTCCAAGAGGGCGGAGAGGCTTCAGACGGCGACCCAAAGACCTTGTCAAAGCCACATACCGGAAACTCCAACCAAAACAAGAAGCCGATAAAGCAAAACTTACAAAAATCTGTCCCTTCATCTCACAAAACCAAGAATATTGCCAAGGACGCAGCGAAAACCACTAAACATACCAAAGTTACCACTGCAAAGAAGAAGCCCAAATCAGCAACCACGACGACTCCCGCCAGAACCAAGGCTACTACCGTGAAGAAGAACTCAAACACAGCAACAAAAAGAACATCAACTCCTCCTAGAACCAAGCCTGCTACTGTGAAGAAGAACCCGCGCACAACGGTGAAAAGAACAAAAACCAAGGCTGCCACTGCAAAGAAAGCAGGGAAAAACACAAAGCCGAAAAAGAAGACTAACCCTCAGTCGGGTATTTTGGACCTACTGAAGCTCTTAAAGGGAGACCACAAGTCTGTAAATCAGAAAAAGCATCAAGATGGTTCTCTTCATGTTGTCCTGGGAAGGCTGGCCATTCCTATCAGAATTATCCCTGACGATTAAGGAATATTCTACTTATCCTTTTCAGTTACTTTTAGAGTTCTGTATTTATGTCTGTTATTGCAACAATTTATGTAGAACTTCATGAAGGGAAAGCTTTTTATGACACTGTTATCATTGGGACTTTTTTAGACGTTAAATGTCGTGCAGATGTGTTCAGGGTTTTTGTGTTTGATACATAAGGCTTTTAAGGTGCATTTTATGAGTGTAAGATTATTGCACAAAATCCTCCTATGAAGAGATCACTTAGAGTTAATAGCTCTGGTGCACATTTGTCTGTTTTTTTTTTGTTTTTTTTGTTTTTTAACATCCAGACTACCTCAAATTTAGCATCACCACCATTCCCGAGGTCATTTTGCCCATTGATGCAGTTGCAGTTGGTCCTGCATTCGCAATAGTAATAATTTAGTTTTTGTTGTTTAGTCAGTCATGTTGGTGTCCTGGAATAGCCTCATACTTGTTATTTTGAAATTAAATCAGCTTTTTTTTTTTTTTGTTCCCTGCTGACATGTAGGCATACAGTCTCTAAGAATAAAACCTGGAAATGCAAGGTTTTCCTGGGACACTGATGAGAGCATTCAAACGAGGCCGGAAAACTCATATCCCATTGCATGCTGCAATGTTAATGACAAATGACAATATGTCGGAGGGAAATCTTCTTTAAAGCATATGTGTCATTTTTCTCTTCAGTGATGGAACTAAATTTACGCACCTGTGCTAGTCGTCCTATTGTCAGTTGTGTATTATAGCATATGTGTACTATAGTCTCAACAGTGTGCCTCCACCTCCTCTCACCACATGTGTATGAAGTCAAAATTACTTGGGTTACCTGGCATCTTTGGAGTACCTGTATTTTTTTTGTTGTTGTTGTTTTTTTTAGTTTTGCCAAAGACCCATTTTTAATTTCTTTGGTTTGTGATCAAATTCTTGGAAACTACATACCCATCCGCTCCATCTGTACTTTGTGTTTAGTTTCATGTTAACACTTGATATGGCTAACAACAAAAAAATGTATGCAAAACATCTGCATGTCATGATTGTCATTTTGAATATTTTAGCATGTTTGCATAAAGTGTTTAAGTACAGCTCTTATGAATGATGGAACCGCTTGCTCTTAATTGGTATGATACATTTAGTTTATTTTAGAGCTCTCTGAATATTTCTGGCCAAGTGGTTCTCCTGAATTAAAGCAAGAAGGGGCCTAAGCACATGCAGATTTATTTTCTGGAGATATCGGCATCCTTAGTCAACTGATGCAATCTGATTTAGAAATAGTTTAGACCAAAGTGAACGCACCAACAGTATTGTACCTATTATTAGTACCTGTATTGTGCCTTTTCTACCAGTGAATGTTGGGAGTGAATCCTCCCAGGCAGTTTCCTGGATCATATCTCACATCATCATCCTTAGGAGAAAAAACAAGAAAAAAAAACATGCCTCTACTAAAATCGTTTCATGTGATACAAGACTACAATATTTAGTTTTCCCTGTTATCGTTATCACGAGCTATGTTTTCAGAAACTGTGTAGCACTTCCCTATGTATCACCTGTGTCTTTAACTTCATAATCCATCACTGACTGGAAGGATAGAGAACATTGACTAGACCGTAGAAACTACTGTATGTCTCAGAAGCTAAACTGAGGTGGGTTCCCCAAAGCAAGTGTCCTCTTGCGGCAGTTTGTTGGCTGTTGACCTGCGGGAGCTGCCAGAGGACAGGTGAGGTAAGACTAACCTCAGGGCCTCCTGCACAGATCTGTTCTCGGATCAGCCTTTTGCTCTGGTGGCAGTGCCATTGCTGGCTTGGGTTGAAGGTGCATTGCTTTGCTAGCGATTACTCCTCTCTCTTAGCAGCTTGGCGTCTCGGGTCTGCGGCTCAGCGCGTCAACCACGCTCCAAACTTTGTGAAGTTTTTTTAGGTTTACGTTTTGTTTTGTTTTTGGTTTTTCCAGTGTGGTGATGTTTTTTTTCTTATTCTTTATTAATGTCAACGTTTCTATCCCTATGAATACTTGGCCTGCGTTTTTAGCTGCGGCGCACTTATGAGAGATGGAATCAACATCTGAGACAACATGTTGAA
>CAAKHG010043000.1:4806-15026 GCA_901007715.1 Dactylopterus volitans | reverse complement strand
GGAGGCGGCCCGAAAGCACGATGGGGGCGAATGTGTAGTTTTATTAAATCGGCCAGTCGTTACTCATCCTTTTTTTTTAAAAAAAAGAAAAAAACAATGTTCCTACCTGTGCGTCTGCCCCGTGATTAACGCGGTTCTCCGTGTTTGGAACGCGGTGATTGCGTCATGGTGCGTTTCTGATTTCCCCAAAAGCAGAACTAGAAAAAAGTTGTTCTCAAGAGGATGAAGCCATAAAAAGTATTTTTGTATTCCTGCATAAGTTCAGATGCACTCGCAGTCACCCCCAAACATACCTCATGTACTACATACTGACTACTACATACTCGTACTTGAAGTAGTACATACCGTGTGCCGTGCAACACACTCTAACTTTGTATACTACATACTGTCTACTACTTAAAGTCATGTACTGCAGACTGACTACTACATACTCATACTTGATGTTCTACATTCTGTCTACAACATACGCCAACTTCTTGTACTACATACTGTCTACTAAATGCTCATACCTCATGTACAACATACTGACTACTACATACTTGTACTTCAAATAGTCCATACAGTGTGCAACACACTCTAACTTTGTATACTACATACTGTCTACTACATAAAATAACTTCATGTACTACATACTGGTTGCTATATAAAGTAACGTCATTCACTACATACTGACTACTAAAGTACACACTAAAACCTCATATACTACATGCTGTCTAATGCACACGATACTTAATGTTCTACTGCTACATACCCATACTTCACGTGCTACATACTGTCTACTACATACTCTAAATTCATGTACTACAGACTGACTACTGCATACTCATATTTCATGTTCTACAGACTTTCTACTACATACTCTAACTTTGTATACTACATACTGTCTACTAAATGCTCATACTTCATGTACTACATACGCTAGGTATATTTATTACACGATGACTATACTCATACTTCACGTACCACATACTGTCTACTAAACACTGATACTTCATGTACTCTATACTGTCTAAAACATACTCATACTACGTCATGCAATACATACTGTCGACTACACACTAATAGTACATGCACTACATACCGTCTTGCACTAATTTCGCGCACTAGCCACCACGTGTTTTGATGTTTGGCCCATGTGCTCAGCTGAAGAGACGCAGTGCATTGTGGGTAAAGAGCCGGGGATTTGCCGCGCGCACAAAAATTCCGCGTACCACGCGGGTGACACACAACACACACACACACTCACAACTGGACATTGCATTCAGGTGGCGGCGCGCCGGCCCGATGAAGCGCTAGCCGTGCGGGAACCGCGCGCGCTGCGCCCCTGCACGGGGCCGCGCGCCCCAACTTTCCCACTCCGGCGCTCTAATCAGAGAGGTGGAAAATTATAAACATGGGCAAACTCTGAAAAGGAAAAGTTGCGTGCTGGCCGCTCGTATCTTTTGCGTTTTACGGCACAATAACTCACTCCGAGTGTTTATTGGTTTAAGCAAGTGGATACTGGTATGTTGCGTAAGTGGAAACAGGTGTCCGGAGCCGCGGCTGCCCGGGGAGACGGCGTGTCTGTATCTATACTGTACATATGGTGTGTTTTCTGTCTCCTTCTCCGGCATCTTTTATTACCGGCACTCCTGTTCATATGTTCCTTGTTTGAAAAAAAAAAAAAAAGACGATCGGCTTTTTGAAATTGTTCGGCGGCGGCGGCGCGGCTGATATCATGGAAGAGATCAAAAATGATCTGTACAGTATTTCCAATATTTGGCTTACTTGGGGGGGTGTTTGACCACATGTTCCGCCGGGAACGCGCCGCGGCCGCTCGCGGAATATTGCGGCATATTTTTGTGACACTCGGGGTCGTAAATTGGCGCCTGCCCCCCCCTTCGCTGTCAGTCGGCGGGATTGCCGTGAAGCGAACATGCGGCCGGTCGGAGCTGCGAGCTCGGGCCCCCACAATCATACGTTTTCATACCGCCAGACGGGAAAAAAAATGGATCCATGGAGTCTGGACCGAAGCAGGAGCGCGTTCGGAGATGGACGACATGATGTGATTAGTTGAGCATCTTCGTGGTCCCGTAATCGAGTGCAGGAAGGAAATTTATCGTTTTTTTTTCCTTCGGAGATGCAAATGTTCCCTGTTTCATTCCTCACTCGTGCAGTCGCGAACTTTTCCATCTTTCCAGAGCAGCAAATCACGTCGTCCATTAACCCCTCAGATGGCTCAAAAATGACGGTTATTTTCATGCGATATCGTTGTCGTTATCGTTTCATATTCCGGGTATCGCTCAAAAAAACATTTTTTTTATATGATTCCATTTAAATTTTTAATTGACCTTTTACGCATTTTAAGAAATTTTTGTTTTTGTATGATGACCCCAGTCTTCCATAAGTGGGTCAAAAATGACCCGCGTTAGAATCAACGCGTTTTTGCGCCATTTTTTTTTGTCATTTTAGTAAAGAATAATCATTTCTGTTTTTTTTTTTTTTTTTTATTGTACATGCAAGGATTGTTTCATATTTAAATGTATTCTTCACTTTTTAATATTGGAACATGCTAAAACATTTTGAACAATAATCACTGACAGCAAAGAAAATAGGCTGCGCAATAGAAAAATGTGTGCGTGTGTGTGTGTAAAACACAATTCATCTTTTCCAAATGTTAAAAAGCGCTGACGCTCAATTACTTACGTGTACTCTTTTACTTTTTCTAGATACTTTGCTCTGTTTCAGTGGTAGTAATTGTAGTGACAGAACTTTTAGCTTGACTGCCAGGAATCCTGATCACCTGAGTTGAAAATCAACACCAAACTGATGTGTGGGGGAAAAAAAGGGTCTTATACTTATCAGTAACTACCTTGATCTCGATTCTTCATCTCTGACTAAACGATCCTGTAATGTGGGAAATATATTTTCCGTCAGGTCTCGGCGCCGTGGCGCATTTGTAATTTGACACTTTGTCGCTGTTTGGGTTGATTAAAACATTTATTCCGGAGGTCTTTTGAGATCCCATTTGCTCCGATCCTCGTCTGGATCAAAGCTTGAGAGATTTGCTTTACTCCCCCCGGAGCGCGTTTATCTGCCTTTTGCTTCACGTCCGCGTTGCCCTGCAGGTTACGGTGGAATCTATGGAATGGCTAAGTGGTCCGTCGGAGCTCCTGTGAGGTTGCCTTGATCCGTCCGTAATCCCGCGGAGATAAGGGGTCCTTACTTTCTCTCAGGTGATGTCAGGACCGGCTCCATCCATCTCGTCACCGGCGGGGGGCTCCTGTACCAAAGTGAGAACCCCCCACGCCCCCAGCGCGTCCATCAGTAGTCATTAGGACTGAATCAGCAGCGCCGACGCGGCTCAGATCCAAGCGAGACTCGACGACTGATCGCGCCGAGCAAGCAAATCCAGAGTTCCAGCGTTCTCCCTCCAAGAGTACCGGTGAAGGCGCTTTGGAGGGCGGCTTTGCTCCGCGCCGAGAGCCAGAGCGGCCCTCTGTCGCCGAGCCCTGCTTATCACTGGGGGGGATTAAGGTATTTCTGCTTTAAGAACAACTTTGATCATGACTGCCGGCTCCTGGAACCCACAAAGGCCTCAGCGCCGGCCAAGGCAACAATTACCAGCCGACAGAGGGTCATTAGATAGAGGGCTGCTGCCCACGCTCCAGACAACCCCCGCCGGCCCCCGCCCGACTCTGACCAAGCAGGACCTTTGATAACATCAAACCCAACTCCTCCGAGCCCTGCCGAGATCGCGCCAGGCGGCAGGCCGCCTTTGCCAGAGATCCGGCATCCAGCCGAGGGAAAGAGGAGTGGCCCTTCAGGAAGTGACCAGGGTGGGCCAAAGTGGGAGGTTGTGGGCCGTTGGGTGGTTAGGAGCACCAGGTCGGAGCTGAGCCAGATCTGATCCTATCTTTACCCCTCCCCACCACCCCCGATTTTCTCATTGATCTCCCCCAGGGGACAGTCCATGCGCCTAAAATTGCTCCGGGTTATATTTCGTCACATTATTAGCGTGATCTACCTTATTGATGGTCCTCCTGTTCCTAGCTTAAGTCCCAGTATGACTTTAAATAACTCTGTCAGCACATACATTTTAAAAAAGAACCCCCCCCACCACCACCACCATCCTCATCGTCCAAAATTTCCAGGCGACATTGCAGCACGACTCAGATCTTCCTGTCCAACAAACGTATGTATGAATTATGAATTAATACTTGGGACGGCTCCCCAAAGCCACCCGAGCAGCTGTCAAGACACTGAACCGTGTTGGTGTTGCGCCTTTCCCAGGCAGCATTTTTATTAGTTTTTTTTTTTATACCCCCCCTCCCCCTTTCAGTCAGAATCATCGTAAGTTCCACTGGAATTAAGTAACACAGATTTCGACCTCCATATCTGGGATTTATTAGCTGGAAAACACAATAGTACCGCAGACTCCCTTACTCCAAGTTCAAAAATTTGACAACAAAGCCACAGATAATGAATATTTAAAACGTGCTTTTCTGAGGGTTGCTTGAATGTTTTTCCACACAAAAAAAAAAAGAAAGACTCAAAAAAAAAAAAAAAAGAGGCTCGGAGGACCCTTGCTTCAAAGCAAATGAGGCATAAATGCTTTTTCCATGGGTGGGACACAGACTGCTGAGGGGTTGAAGCACTTCTTCAGGAACCCCCCCAAGAAGATGGTGCTCGTCCAGCCTTCTCGAGCTTCTTGCTTCTTTTTTTTTCTTTTCCCCATAATCCTCACTCGCTATCTTTGATGAGTCAGCGTGGAGGAAGATCATGATTATGGCGGATGACGACGGTGGTGATTGCAGGTCTGGGTGAGAACTCGGCGCGGTCGCGGTCGGAGACGGGCGTCACCCCGCGGCGTCCTGCGCCGGGACTGAATGTCGCCGTCAAACTGAAGGTGCAGAATCCTGCCAAAGAGTAAGAAAGCGCACGGTAACTTGCCCTCACTGACTGACTTCATTAGGCTGCTCAGCTGCTCGTTCATGCACACGTCTCGCCGGCCAATCACACGGCAGCAACCCCATGCATTCAGGCGTGTGGGCGTGATCGAGAGAATCTGCTGAGGGTTCAAATCGAGCATCAGGATGGAGGAGAAAGAGGGTTTTAGTGTCTCTGAAGGTGTCATGGTTGTTGGTCCGAGTGTCATACTGGGGTTCTCACACACAACCATCTCTAGGGTTTACAGAGGATGGTCCAAAAAAGAGGAGACACCCAGTGATGCTCAGTTCTCTGGGAGAAGATGCCTTGCTGATGCCAGAGGTCAGAGGTCAGAGGAGAACGGCCAGACTGGTTCCGGCTTATAGAAACACAACAGTTCTTCGATGAACTGCTGGACACAACCGAGGAAGCAGGAGAGCATCTCTGAACCCACAACACCTCCAACCCTGAAGCAGATGGACCACAGCAGCAGAGGAACCTTGAATTAGCTACACACCGCTTATTATTAGTGCTCAGCAGGTTCTTGCAGCATGACCTACCAGCACTGCCCGAAGCGAAAACCTCCCGTCAGCCACGAGTTGTTCCACCGCTCGTATTTGCCCTCAAACACTTGGACGTGACAGCGCCGTGTTTTTCTAGACCCCATGAATGCCCCGGTGGAGTGCCTTCTCAGAACAAAAAAAAAAAACGCAAAAAAGCGAGCCGGCTCCTCTCGCTGTGCCGGCGGCCTCACCGTCCCGCGGAGCCTCAAGCCGCGGCCGCTTCGTGACACCGCCAAAGGTCACAGGCACGTCCACGACACGTTTAAACCTCGTTAAGGGCCAGGAGAAGAAATCAGAGACCCAACCTTGCTTCAGGTTGTCCGTGTGTGACAATCTAAATTGGCGCGTGACATAAACAGGCCGGCCTTCGACCCGCCGGTCCCGAGGGGTTAGCCGCCAGACGTCTGCAAGGTCGGCGCGGGGTCGGCGTACCTGTAAAACAGGCCCGTGGAGAGGCTCCTCCGGTCCGGGGGCTTCCGCGGAACGCATGGTGACATTTGGCTTTGGTTAGAGCGGCGAGGGGTCAGCTCGGCGTCATCGCCGGTCTCTCGGGGGGTCAGGCGAAGTGCAGTCACGGGGGGACCCAAAACTGGCAAGGGGGGGGGGGCAAAAAAAAGAAGAATCTGTCTTCATGTCATGAGCCCGAGGTCGACTTTGTGCAAAGCGGAGTGGCCTAAACCGCCACCAGCTGTGTCGGGGGGGCGCCAACCCCCCCCCCCATCCACCTCACCGCTCGCTAATCAGCCGGCGTCCTCTGCCGAGTGTGCTTGCGCAAGAGCTGCGGTCGTAAATCTTTGAGTCGGCCCGCGAGATTCCAACTCGGCGAGCGTTTGTCGGCGCTGACATAATCAGCCGCGCTCCCTCTGGGCCCTGATTACGCCGCGCGGTTGTTCCGTCCCCGCAATGTTTTTCGCTCACTGTTATTGCTTTCAGCTGGCGACCATGGCCAGCCGAAAGTGGAGGTAAACGAGGAGCAGCGCGCTCTGACAGCAGTTCAGCAACCGCACGGATAAACAATTAGCAGCAGTTGTCTGGGGAAATATGGACGGATGGGGGATGAAGGAGGGGGGGGGGATTTTTCCCCGAGCGCAGGACAGTAAATGCCTGTGGAGGGGCGGCCGGGTGGAAGTGTACGCAATTACCCAGCATTTTCTCTCCTAAGTGGACCGTAATTTCTCCCTAAGTGAAATAAAATGAAATAAAGATGTTGTTTGCCCCAGCGTGGTCATTTTTTTTTGGAGGGGGCAGAGGGGGCGTGCCGCGCCGCCCGCAGCCTCGGCTCGAGAAAAAAAGAAGAAAGAATGGAGTTATTATCACGCTGGGGACTTTTTAAAAAAAAAAAGCAGCACCGAGATGTGAAACGGCTCCGGATCTTCGTGGCTGCGTTCACACCTGCAGGCCAATGTGGCCCAAATCTGACTCATCCGCCCATACGTGACCCATAATCTGACTTTTTTATTTTTATTTTTTTATTTTTATGACTGTCTGAGCAGCGCAAATCTGATTTTTTTTTTTTCCAAATCAGACGCTGTCCGCTTTCATACCTGCTCCTAAAGCAAACACATATCTGATGTTCTCCGGAGCCGCCGCCTTCCGAACGCTCGTGTCGCATCTCGCCACCGGCTTTTACGTAAGTCAGATGGATGCCATGGAGGAGGCGGGGCCACGTGGCAAGATCGCCATGGAAACAACAGCTTTTAAGCAGCCGGTGCGCCACTAAAAATCCGCGTGTTCTTCCTTCTTGATCTTCTTCTTCCATTTATCCCTCGGTCTTCAAAACTGAGACAAGCACGTCGAGCTGCGACGTGACGTCACTTCTTCTACTTCTTCTTCTTCTTTTTCTGCGCGCGCGTCACTTGGCGCTGTCCACGCTGGAGGTCCGGAAAGCGAAAAACAACCACGCAAAAAATTGATCTCAGCAAAAAAAACGGAGCCTTGTGGAACGCAGATTAAGTCCTCGCACAGATGGGGAGGCATAACACGGAAGATGGAGAACGCTAACCGAAAACACGTTTCGGACTGTTTTCTCATGCGGGTCGGATGAGCTCACACACGCTTTTCTTCACAGTTGAAATGTCCGAACTAAACTGCAGATGAAAACCATGCGATATTGACGTCAATTTCCCCCCCTTGGGCATCGACAAAATATTCCGATTCTGAATCTGTATTTCTTGTCATATTGCGCAAAAAAAAAAAATCACTGACTTCGGGAAAAGACTTTTCCAAGTCCAGCTGACCCGCTCCGATTCCTGGAAAGCGCCCCCGCATTCGAATGAAATGTAGCACTTCCCAACGCCGAGCTTGCCGTGTGATCTCCGTGTGCGGTAGCTGTCATGCGCATATGCGCTATTAATTGCTAATCCGGCGTCCGGCGGGCTCGAACATCTGCCGTGTGAAAGCACCCCGGGCTTTTGCTCGCGTGGGAGCGCTTGCGAGCGTTTTTTTTTTTTTTTTTTCTCTCGCCCGCGCGCCGAATATGCCTGCATTTTTTTTTTTCTTGAGCACCCTGAGAACTGCGGTCCGTCCAAAGAAAAACACCAATTTACTTCCAATCGCTCTGGGCTGATTATGGAACCGTGGGCGATATTTGGTCAAGGCTTTTGGGGAATGTTATCGCAAACACGCCGCGGCGAGAGTTTGTAAGACCCCTGCTATCCCCAGATTATCCCTGAACTCTGTGTTACCTGTGGTTGGTAAGCTATACTTGGCTGGCCGCGGCCCGACGCCGAGCGAGGTCACATGACACACATTACTGGCCCATATTGCATTATTATTCCAGATTAGAAAAGGGGGGGTTACGGGGTGGGGGATTTCGGTAGCTCATTAGTTTTGACTATAAATGGCAGGTACAGTTTCCATCCGGAATTTCCTCGGAAATCCAGCTGCAGTTCAGTGACCCACACAAATGCTCTAATTGGAGGGATGAATATTTCTCAGTGTGTGTGGCGTTTGCAGGAGTGGTGGGACACGATTTAAAAAAAAAAAAAAAACAGCTTATTAATCAGATGCTTTGTAATTGATTACCCACAATTTATTTTGATCAAATAGCGATTTATTTGACACAATTTGCAGTGTTTCAATTCAAAATGAATTTCGGGTGGCGGCTGAATTAATGTGTAGACATACACGTGAATTTAGACAGCAAAATTTTAACAAAAGCGTTTATTTTACATCGCGCTACTACGTTTACAGGTTAGTGCAAAGTGCAATTATAGCTATATTCAACATTCTCAGACTTTTTGTAAACACAAGCCCTTTAAGTGACTTGCTATTATAATATGTATATATTATAATATGTTAGGATTTGATTTTAAAGTATATTCCACAACAGAGGAGCCTTGACCATTGAAAAAGGGTCAACAAAGCATCTTTGACAAAGTAAATGGACTAACACAAATATTCACTGCAATTTGATGTATTTTGGCTGTGAACTGTCATCGGTGGATTGTGAGCTGGTGACACTGCTTGCTTGTACTAGGACTGTGGATGCCAACGTTAGCTCTGGTGTCCATGCGGGCGCTAACGTTAGCTCTGGTGTCTGTGCGGGCGCTAACGTTAGCTCCAGTTTCTGTGCGGACGCCAACGTTAGTTCCAGTGTCTGCACGGCTCCTAACGTTAGCTCTGGTGTATGCACGGATGCTAACGTTAGCTCTAGTGTCTGCGCGTGCGCTAATGTTAGCGCTGGTGGATGCTAATGTTAGTGCTGGTGTTCTTGTGGATGCTAATGTTAGCTCTGGTGTCCGCGCAGACGTTAACGTTAGCTCTGGTGGATGCTAATGTTAGTCTTGGTGTCCTTGTGAATGCCAACGTTAGCTCTGCTGCATGCTAATGTTAGCGTTTGTGTCCTTGTGGATGCTAATGTTAGCTCTGGTGGATGCTAATATTAGCGCTGGTGTCCTTGCGGATGCTAACGTTAGCTCTGGTGTGGGCGCTGCTGCAGCAGGTTCTCCATGGAGGTGATACCACAAGCCTGAAAAATTCTAAAAATAAACTTTCCATCCAAAGCCGATCAATGTGCTTCTGTCTTCCGTCATTTAAAATATAAAAATCTGAACAATATTTCTAGAAATATTATTTTCAAGACAATATACGGTGTACAAAAGGAAGCAAAATACATATATCTATTTATTTTTTAAATCCAGTATTTGTATTTTCTGAATCGTGTCATGCCGCTGTGTCTGGCTGCCACCCTCTGCGGCGCCTGCGCAATATGAGACAAAAAATGGCATTAAAAAAAAAAAAGTGTCAAAAGTGTTTCAAAAATGACTAAAAACCTTGCAGTTCTTATTGGGGCTGGAGCTGATCAAAAGATTTAAGCTTGGAAAGTGGGAAAAGAATATTTAATTCATATGATTTTCTGAAGTGCTTTTTTCTGAAGGGACTCATTTCGGGTCCCAAGGGTCCAGAGTGTTGCCGGCAAAAACCCTCCCTAAACGTGTGCCCCCCCAGCGTGACACCTTCATCCGTCCCCCCCTCTGGTTGACGCGCGGAGTGAAAGTGCGGCGTATCATCAGATCAGCGGGCGGCTCCAGGGCCTCCCGCCCTCATGGCGGCGTGTGCAGGGCCCTTACAGCTAACGATCTCGCTCTTATCACGGACGAAACGCCGCATTCCACCCCCGGGGGCAGACAGAGTCTCACTCCTCAACCCTGCGCCGGCGAGATTTACAATTTGCGCCTGCTATCTCCGTGATTTGTAGGAACAACCCATTTAAAGGCCCCCCCCCCCCCCCCCCCCCCCCCCCCCCCC
>CAAKHG010042997.1:0-11468 GCA_901007715.1 Dactylopterus volitans | reverse complement strand
TGGTGCTTCCATCTCCTAATTATTTTTTTTATTTATTCTATGAAGCCAGTTAGATAATTTCTAAGTTGTTGGCTCATTCGAATGTGTGTGCAGCGCTGCTGTGAGTGTGACTGCGCTGATGGTGCCACGAACTCATGTTTTTTTTATTGTTTGTCTATTGAAAAGTGCGCTAGCTTGTTCTATTTCATTTATTTATGAGTCTGCTTATTTGTCTCACAGAATAAGCCGTCAGAGGAATTAGAAAAAAAAAAAAATCATCATTGCACTTCTGCAAAAGCCGTTTTGTGCGGCTTCCTCATTTCTGTGACACAAAAAAAACCCCTATTTTTGATATGTGTCTATTTTTAATATGTGTGTCTGCTGTTGAGTCGAGGTAGCCGGGTCGCGTCCGCCGCTGCAGCTCCACCAGGATGAGACGCAGGAGCGCGATTTCTCTGCGTTCACCAGCGTTTTGTTTTGCGTCTCACAGCGGCGGGCACGTTATGACTTCACCCAAATCTGATTCATATATCCTGAGATGATTTGTAGAACAGTGATTCTTGAAGATACGTGACGTGTGCACGCGGGCAGGCAAATGAGCACGAAGTAGATGGGATGCGGCTCGTTCTCTCTCTTGACACCATCGCTGCTCTGCCACGTCTCGTGTGCTCGCCCTGGAATGCTGATATGAATTTGATGTGCGGTTAATGTTCAGGTCGCTGATGTCGGCTTTCCGCAGCCAGTGAAACAACGCCGCTTCGTTTAAGGCCAAGGTCGTCGTGAACCACACATGAGCAGTTTGGAGTGTGTGTGAGAGCGTGTGTGAGTGAGAGAGAGAGAGAACGTGAGTGCATGTGTCACCTATCATACAGCAGTTTATAGGCGCGCTTAGACGGAGGGTTATCAGGTCAGACATGGGTATGTGTGTGTGTGTGTGTGTGTGTGTGTGTGTGTGTGTGTGTGATGGATGCTTATTTCGAGTCTTGGTGTGTATTGATTGTGAGCCGGTGTCGGATTGACGGATTGATCCATCTGGACGTGAACCGCGATTCATCGGTCACGCAGGAGCGACGCATTGATATTAATATTTGCGGGCGCAGACGCAGATGTGGTTTATGACCTGTGGGCAGTTTCTCGGGAGCCGGCAGGCTCGTCTGTCACAGCACACACACACACGCACACACACACGCACACACGCACACACACACTTGCCAACCTCTCCTATAAAATCTTCAAAAATACACCAGTAATGCAAATTGAGAAAAGTATGGAATGAAGACTTAAAGCCTGACACACACACGCACACATACAGCGCGTCAGCACCAATCGGGAGCAGCGACGCAGCTTCGTTGGAGTGTCGTCACGGCGACGACAGCGACGACGGCGCCATCTAACGCTTCCGCCTGCTGCCCAGCTCGTTGTGTGATGTTCACATTCACATGAAGTGGCTCACGCAGCAGAACCCAGCAGCAGAACGGCCTGTTTATTTAAATAAGTGAAACTTTGTCGAGTGTGTCAAGGCTCGCGGCGTGCCCGCCGTCGCCATGGCAACGCGAAGGCAGCGTCTGAATAGAGTCAAGTGTGAATCGCTGCGACAAGGTAGAAAACCACCTCTTTAATACGAGTGTGTGTGTGTGTGTGTGTGTTTTTCACAGATGAGACGTGTGTGGCCAACGTTTGGGACTCGAAGAACCGCGGCGTGAACGGAACCCAGAAGGGCCAGATCGTCTGGAGGCTGGAGGCGGGGCCCTACTTCATGGAGCGTGAGTGACCTTCATGGCTTTAGATGTTGTGATCATTAGCGCGCCCTCGTTTCCAGTCCAACGACGGTCGCCGACGTGGCTGGAGGCCGAACGAGCGGATGAAGTCGTAGTTTTTGATCAACTTTATGACACGGAGACTAATTATGCAGTGACGCTTGCGCAAATTTTCATTATCAATTAAAAAGTAATGGCAGGGGGGCGGAGTCACGTCAGGGGCTGAGCAGATAATCTCCTCCATATAAACGAAGCCGCAGCGTGAAGACGAGCCGGACCTCCAGTGCGTCGACGCCTCTTCAGTGTAATATGAATATACGCATGAAACGGGACTAAGATGAGCTGTGCCTGATGTGTCTGCAGCAGAGACCAAGATCTGCTTCAAGTACTATCACGGTGTGAGTGGAGCGCTGAGAGCCACCACCCCCTGCATCACCGTCAAGAACCCGGGTGGAGTTGTGGTAGGTCGGCTCGCCATCTCCTCGCCTCCCCCCGTGCACCTCCAGCCTCCGCACGCTTCGATACACTTTTTCACTATTCTGGAGACATCAGCTGATCGATAAGACCCCAGAATTTATCTGCTAGCACTTGTGGGATTGGGGGCATTTGTATGTGGGATGCATCCACACCTCCGTCAGTGGAGCAGCTGAGCGTGCGGAAGTTGTTGCTGATTCTGCTTCACGGATGCATGATGATGTTCGTCCTCAATCAACAGCAGCAACGTTACTCAGCTGCGACTGAAAATCACACGCCACTCATCAGTCATATATATAAAATATATATATATATATAATATATATACTAGAGGGCACTAGCATTCTATCGTTTTCACCCATCAGCCATAACATTATGACCACCACATGTCCACCATAGAGTATAATACAACAGCCCTGCAATCAATTCTCCCTTCAGGAGGATTTTTATGTTGAATTTTGATTGAACGTGTGTGAGAGAGGTGTTGAAATATTTGAATGATTGTTATTGGGACTGTAGTTTGTGATGCTGGTGAACTGTACTGGGTTACACTGAGAGGGGTCCCTAATATTTTGGTCGCCCCACTCATACACATGACCAAAATATTTGACCTGCATTATATTCTATGGCGAACATGCGGTCGTCATCATGTTATGGCTGGTTGATGTATCATCATAGATGCATACAGGCCAAAAGAAAAGTTAATGTAGAGACAAAGAGAACAACTGTAAGTTACGTACATCAATATGAAATCATGAAGGAACTTAACAAATACTAATAGTCTATAATATTCAATTACATTAGAATAGAAGACAATTACATGTGTGAGACCAACTGCACAATAAGCTTCGATATGGACAAATGAAAGAAGCAGAATCAATTTGCACAGAAGCTGTTTTCAATACAGGCACATTTCACAAGGAGTGACTCAGCAAATGGAAAACATGAATAATCATAATCCGGACAGGCCACGTCAAAGTCAATGTTATAGAGCACGATGCTCGGGACAGAGATGGGAGAAATATCAAAATCAAATCAATACTGTTCTGTTTGCTCGTCTGTTTCGGCTCTAGATAACAAAAACACTGGATGCAAATTCAAATTTGCACAAATTAATTTAACTTTTTCCTCATCAGGTGAGTAGTGAAGGCCAAGCAGAGGACCAATCAGGGACTGAGCACTGTCGCAAGCTAGTGAGCTTCACCCTATCAGGTGAGGGGCACACACACAAACACACACACACACACGCACACACACGCTGACCGGCTTGTGATACCTGCTGCAGACATCCGCTCGGTGGGCCTGAAGAAGGGGATGTTCTTCAACCCCGATCCCTACCTGAAGATGTCCATCCAGCCCGGGAAGAGGAGCGGCCTCCCCAAGTTCACCCACCACGGCCAGGAGAGGCGCTCCTCCATCATCGCCAACACCACCAACCCGGTGTGGCACGGGGAGGTCGGCGCGCGCACACACACACACACACACACACACACACACACACATCCACACACACGCCTTAGCATCTGAGACTGGTGGTGTCGTGACTTGTTGACATCAGTCGTGAGCAGGACTTCTTAAAAGTGGTCTGGGGACCCTCGGGGGTCCATGGCGGTCCTCCAGGGGTCCTCAGCAAAACGAGGAATCATTTAATCTCACTTTTATTTCAAATGTTTGATCTATGAAACACCGGGACACGACCTCGGACATGTGATACCCTGAATATGAATGGTTTTTCTGGCCATGACTTGTGGCTGGGTGGCTCGCGGCCTTCCTCCCGTCATTGAGAGGAACCCGGTGGATGGAGGCGGCGCTGCCCCCTGCTGGCTGAGCCGCGCACCGGCCCGCCTCGCTTCAGCCTGCCAACCCAAGTGGCAGCCAAACATGAGTTTTTGATTTGATGTGTTGGAGTCGGGCCGCGAGAGCGCGTCATAAACGCGGGCGCGCGCAAGGATGACAAACAAAATGGTGAACGGGTCATAAATCGCAGGAAGAAGAAGAAGATGAGCGCATATTTTGGCAGTAGCCGACTGCAGAGACACTGAGACGTGAGCAGTATGAGCGTGTAACCGCGGCGCGCGTTTCTCCTCCTCCCGCAGAAGTACACGTTTGTGGCGCTGATGACCGACGTGTTGGAGATTGAGGTGAAAGATAAGTTTGCCAAGAGCCGACCGATCATCAAGCGCTTCCTGGGCCAGCTGATCATCCCCGTGCAGAGACTCCTCGAGGGGCCGACGGCTGAGTGAGTGAAGAACAAACCTGCGTTAGGTTCATGCCATCAGCACGTCCAGGTCTGACACGCATCTGCAGTGGAGGACGTCATGTAACCGAGGCAACCATGAGAGTAGACGTATAACAATAAGAATATATGTATGCACATGAAACCTCAACACTCCACGTGTATTTGAATACATTTTAGATATTTGCACCACTGCAGGAGTCGGTGTGAGTGTGTGTTCTCTGATGCTGTTGTAACCGCTGTGTGCGTGTGTGTGTGTGTGTGCGCGCGCGCGTGTGTGTGTCGTTCAGCGAGCATCCGGTCAGCTACAGCCTCTGCCGTCGCCTCCCGACGGATCACGTCAGCGGGCAGCTGCTGTTCAGAGTGGACATCACCTCGATCGGACATGAAGGTGTGTGTTTGTGTGTGTGTGTGTGTGTGTGTGTGTGTGTGTGTGTGTTTTGTGGCTAATCTACCTGTCAGAGGTCAGAGGGCTTCCCTCAGCATGAGTCTGAAGGCGAGGTTCTGTCATGCTGTCATGATGGTGACCGTGAGACGTGCTCCTCTCTCGGTTCTTGGAGTCTGATGAACCTCTGACAGCTGCACAGATGCCTCAGACGCGCTTTGACCATCTTCTTCCTTCCCTCTGAAGCTTCTCCAGACGCGGTGGGCACCATCTTGGGTGGTAACGTGAACGGCGACCCAGGGAGTCCCTCCGATGACGAAGACCTCCCGCATCCCTCTTCATCCTCGCGCGTCACCTGTGGACCCTCCCCTTCGGGCTCTGACGAGGGCTCCCTGATGGTCAACGGGGCTTGTTACTATGGAGACCCCAGCATGTGGCGGGAGCCTGGCCAAGCGAGAGAGGAGGAGCTTGTCCCTCCGGCTCTCGCCGGCCACACCCATCGGCAGGTGTCACTCAATGACTACTTGGACGCCATCGAGGGTCCCCGGAGTGCTGCCGACCGGCCTCCCACCGGAGCTCTGCCCAAACTCCGGTCCAGCTTCCCTACGGACACGCGGCTCAACGCCATGTTGCACATAGACTCTGACGAGGACGAGGAGACGCCGGGGCAGCACAGAGACCAGCCACAGGAGACCAAGCAGACCGCAGACGCGGCCTCGCCGAGAAGAGCCTCCGCATCTGAGCCTGGACAAGGGAACGGAGGTTCAGAGGCTGAGCTGGAGGGAGCGAGTGAAGGTGGGAGCTCCGCAGAGGCGGGTCCTTCTGCCGGCGCTCAGCCTGGACCCGAGTCTGCGGGGGAGGAGCCTGCAGCTGCAAACGGTCCAGCTGGGGTCCAAACGCAGGCGGCGACCTCCTCAGCCGCCGCTGACGTCAGCGAGGAGCCTGCTGGAGCTTCGGCCGGGGGAGCACATGGAGAAGGAGGAGCTCCTGCCGTGTCCCCCCAGGCCTCAGAGGCGGAGTCTGCTGCGGCGGTGGCGGGCCCGGGGGCGACCCTGGACCAGCCTGGGGGGGAGTGTACCTGCCGAGAGCCCAGCAGCCTCACCAACCAGGATGGGCCGTGCAGTTCCTCCCTCATCAGTGGCCCACTTTCACCCATCCAGGTGAGTCAAGGCGGGAACATCTGAACCCGCCTCGGCCTGCCGTCACGGCCCTGAAACAGCGAGGAGGTTTTGCAAAATGTAAACAGAAATGACTCATATGAGCATCTGGCAGCTGGATGATGATGCTGACGGCCTGCAGCCAATCAGGGTCAGTTTAGCTGCTTCATGAACGCGGCCAAGAGTTCTCATAACAGTAACCACCCTCCCCCCACCAGGAAGTGGAGATGAGACAAGACGTGGCTCCAAAGGCAGAAGAGGAAGGGGCGGAGTCATCGAGCAGCGAGGCAAACGGACCTGTGGCGGCAGGCCCTTCGACCGCGAGCGGCGCCGCTGCCACGGCGGCCGTGGATGCTGGTAGGTGGCCGAGGTGAAACTCAGGAAGTCGATTTGATCGTGTGACGTGGGCAGATGTTTGAAAACACCTTGAAACACCCTGAAATGGTGAACACACACACACGCGCGCGCGTTTCCACTCCTGAGGAGGAGGTTTAAAGGTTCACGTTCACTTAAATAAATACGTTTGCCTGTTTCAAACGTCGCCTCCCACGTTCCCACGTTCCCCCCGCGCTGCTCCACGTCGACCTGGTTGTTAAGCGACTCTTCCACTAGAGGGCAGTGCAGAGCTCAGAGATGTTCTTCACGAGTTCTCTGTCCCTCTGCTGGTAACTTCGTAGATGTGTTTTATAATAATTCCCGACGCGCTCATTTCGGTCGTCGTGTTCCTTGCGCTGGGTGCTCGTGAGCTTACGCTGCGCCACACTGCCCCCCCGCCATTCCCGCTGGTACTGCTCTGTTTGCGGCGTTCGTGTGCGCGTGTAAAAAATGAAGGCAGGGGACGGACAGAAGCTCCGCCCACATACGTACGCACACTTGAGGTTGAGCGTAGACGAGCCGTCACTGGCTGCGTGACCCGGCCGGGCGTCAGCCGTCCGCGAGGAGGCGTGAAGCATGAGCCAAGATGGCTGCAGGTCCCTCTGACTGGTTTTCTTTTTGTTTTCTCGTCACCTGCTTTCGGAGTGGGCGGAGCTTCAAGGCCGCCCAGCTGGTTCACGCTGAGGCTGACGGGAGAATCTCTGGACCCCGTCCAGGTCTTTCTGCCTCCACACGTCTCGGGTCCTTCTGGCTGTCGTGGGAGGTGTGATACGGTGCCGCATGTGCGATGGCATGTAGAGCTCCTCATCACTATGTCGGTGTTATATTTTGGTTTCATTGCAGGTATAGTGAAGGTGTGTAATGTGAATACGTGCGGAACAAATAACGGTGTGTGTGTGTGTGTGTGACACGTCTCCATTGAGGAGCAGTAACCTGGGAGAGGTTATGAAAGCATGAGCTCCATCATGTCACATCATGACATGATAAGGACCTCATCGGCGGGTCAGTGGCGAGCGCGGGCGGCTCGTTTTGCGACCGCGACCTTTTCTGTGCGGGTCGCTTTTCTTGCTTGAACGTGGTTGGCTGCGGCGGTGATGTCATGCGTGGCATCACTCGCTACCCGCTAGCTTGCTTAGCAGAGCTGAGCCCAGCCTCATTTATGTAGATGTTTGTTCTTCATGACCCTCCCTGTGTTTTGTTTTTGTTTTTTATGGTGTTTTTTGATGGCAGTGGTGTTAAGAAACACCACTGCCATCTGCTGGACATAAGTAATCAAGTCAATTATATTTATATAGGCCAGAATCGCTAATGTTGTCTCAGTGGGCTGTAGAGTGTCCTCTGACCTTTGACCTCTGCCTCAATGAGGAGAAACTCCTTTAAATAAGGAAAAGAGGAAGAACCCTGAGAGGCGGATGTCACAAGCACAGGCATTAAAAGATTCATGATTATATGTTTTAATCAATGATAATTATGCCGTTGATGACTGATTATCAGCTATTTGCAGTCACCAGGAGCAGCTCAGAAAGAGATTTGGCCTTTTGTCCATATTCAACAGAGAGAAGTCACTTCCAATGACGACGGTTTTCTCAACGTGACGACCCTCGTTTGTAAATCAGACGTTTCATACAGAATTATTTTTTGTAGTCGAGTTAAGCTCTTTTTTGTTACATGTGACATTAATAATGAGGCAGGCAGGCACATCATGGCTGCCAGCAGGTTCATGAGGAAGCAGGTGGAGAAAAAACCCCCGAGTGAGTGCTGGCGACCTGCTGGAGACTCGCCTGGCTGACCTGTCAGCCGGCGACTGAGCGGGGCCACATGCTTCATTCTTCCTCCTCCAGAACCTCCTGAAAGGTTCCATTTTTGTCCAATCGCTCCACAGAACGACATCCCAGAGCTTCTGTGGTTCTCTGAGGTGATCTGAGCCTCGCCGTTGGTTACTGACGGCTGTGTTAAGGGTCTGTGTGAGGATCCCGGTGGAGGTGGAGCGAGAGGTGTTGTCGTTGATGATCTCGCTCATGTCACGATTGTCACGCCTGAACATGCAGGTGCCCCTCCCACCGGCGGGGCGGGACCGGGAGGGCGGGAGGAAGATGAGGAGGAGGGTGAAGAGGTGTGGAGGAGGCGGCGGTCCATGCAGGCCTCCGAAGATGTGACCCCCAGCCAGGAGAGCAGAGCGAGTCCGAGTGTGACGATGGAGACGGGTGAGATGCAGGTCACCTCTGCCCGAATCAGACGCAACTTTCATTGGCGCGAGAAAACGTTTCCCTGCGTTCGTTATTACAATCAGCTTCCTTTAGACCAGCTAAGCGCTCAGCCTCCCTCGAGGAACGTTCTCCTCTGGGTTCCTCGCTGTAGCCACTCTGGATGATTTGATGAGTATGAAACTCGAACTCATGTGCTGAGGTAACACGAGGCGAGGAACCACGGGACCAAACCAGCTCAAACATCGAACCTGATGATTGTAGATGTAAAATACTCAGCGCTCACCAGGCTGCGTGTGAGTTTACTGTTACCGAAAACGTACGTTTTTAGGAGTTTAATGCTGCGACGACATGGTCCACATGCTCCTCCGCTGCTCCATCGCTCCATCAGCAGCTGCCAAGCAGCTCTGCCAGAGCACCTGTAGGTAAAAGGCTTCATCCAGACTGGTCTAGATACGGATCCAGATGCAGATCCAGATGCAGATCCAAGCTGTTCTTCTAGTCACTCCAGTAGGATCGGAGTGTGTGCATGTGTGGGTGTGTGCGTGTGTGTGTGTGTGTGTGTGTGTGTGTGTGTGTGCGCCAGGATGCTCCCTCCTGTTCCTCATCTCCAATGTAAAAATGTACAGGAGGTGTTTTCCAAAAGTGCTCCACCTTCAGGCTGGCAGGTGATGGTGCACTTAGATTAAATAGAAGCTGGATCTGATCACTTGTCTGTGTGTCAGTATAAATAAGTGCAGACTTGCTGCATATAGAGGGCCAAAAAGTGTTTTTTTTCAACAGATTGAGGACATTTTACAGTTAGACTGGACGAATGAATCTAAGGAAGTGTGTGTGTGTGTGTGTGTGTGTGTGCGTGTGCGTGTGCGTGTGCGTGTGTGTGTGCGTGCGTGTGTGTGTGTTTGCAGGTGCTACAGCTCAGGCCAATGGCCACCAGTCTGGTCGCTCCCTGCCATCTGTCCGCCATGACATCAGCCGTTATCAGAGAGTGGACGAGCCATTACCACCTAGTGAGTGTGTGTGTGCGTGTCAGTGTGTGTGTGTGTGTGAGTCTGTCCCGTTGGAGCTCCTCCCCTCCTCACACCACTAGCATGCCTGACATGCTTCAGTCATGGGAGCTACTCTCCTGCGCCATGTTAAAATCATTCACGTGGCCTGGGTGCCTGAGCAGGCGGAGCTTCGCCAGGCAGGCGGAGCCTCAGCAGGCAGGCGGAGCTTCAGCAGGCAGGCGGAGCCTCAGGGGGCGGAGCCTCAGCAGGCAGGCAGAGCCTCAGTGGGCGGAGCCTCAGCAGGCAGGCGGAGCCCTTAGGGGGCGGAGCCTAAGCAGGCAGGCGGACCTTCAGCGGGCAGAGCCTCAGCAGGCAGGAGGAGCCTCAGCAGGCAGGCAGAGCCTCAGTGGGCGGAGCCTCAGCAGGCAGGCGGAGCCTCCCAGCTAAGCAGCTGCATGGCAGCTTCCTCCATCATTGTGTGAATGTGTGACTCCTTCACAAGAGGTTGAATGTTGTGCCTCAACTCACGTGAGGGAAAATTAAATCTGTGTAATAACCTTTAATGCGCAGAGACAGTAAACGGTTACTAGCATGTTTATGATCGTGTGCTCGTATGAAGCAACATGAAGAGGCTGATGTTTCACTGAAGCATGGTAGTGGTTTCATCTGTGCATGCGGGTAGATCAACACACACACACGCACGCACGCACGCACGCACGCACGCACGCACCACACACACACACTACTTTAGCAGGCCTTTGGAATTGACCAATCAGCATTTGGCACTAAACAAAGCAGACGCCTGCTGACTCAGGACAGAAGAAGCGACGCTGTTCATGACTCAAAATTCTTAGTTACTGTTGAATTTAGAAGACCTGTTATTATTATTATAATTCTTGTATTACCATAAGACGCTTAATTATGCATCCTGTGAGCATTCATTGACACCTTCGCTGTCACTATTGATGCATGTAATTAATTTCACAACAAGGCTCAGCCTGGTAGTCACAAGGTGTGTGTGTGCCTGTGTGTGTGTTTGTGCGTGTGTTTGTTTGTGCGTGTGAACCAGATTGGGAGGCTCGCATCGACAGTCATGGTCGGATCTTCTATGTGGACCACGTGAACAGAACCACGACCTGGCAGAGGCCCACCGCCCCTCCCGCCCCGCAGACCCTCCAGAGATCCAACTCCATACAGCAGATGGAGCAGCTGAACCGCAGGTGGGCACACGCGCACACACACACACACACACACACACACACACACACGCACACACGCACACACACAAACACACACGCACACTCACACACACACAAACAGTTGGCCTCATGCTGTAAATTCCTCCCCGCAGGTATCAGAGCATACGGAGGACCATAACCAATGACAACAGACCAGAGGAGCTGCCAGCCAATGAGCCGCCAGCTGATGACACTGATGCACACCCGTCCTTCCCAGGTATCCCTCTTACCCAGGTGCATTCTGGTACAGGTTGTCTGTGAACTCTGTCCTTTGACCTCTGTGGTGGTGTGTGTGTGCGTGTGTGTGTGTGTGTGTGTGCGTGTGTGTGTGTGTGTGTGTGTGTGTGTGTGTTGCAGAGCTCCGCAGGGACAACAACAGCGTGGCTCCGCCCAGCTCCCGGTCCCGCCTCAGCCTGCTGCTCCAGTCTCCCAGCGCCCGGTTCCTCACCAGCCCCGACTTCTTCACTGTGCTGCATTCCAACCCTGTATGGACGCCTCCGTGCCTCCTCACCTCACCTCCTCACCTCCTGGCCTCACTTCCTCACTTCCTCACCTCCTTACTTCCTCACCTCCTCACTTCCTCACATCCTTACTTCCTCACCTCCTCACCCCCTCACCTCCTCACCTCCTTGCCTCACTTCCTCACCTCCTTACTTCCTCACATCCTTACTTCC
>CAAKHG010042996.1:0-10169 GCA_901007715.1 Dactylopterus volitans | reverse complement strand
TGTGTTCGAGTGTGTGTGTGTGATGTGTGTGTGTGTGTGTGTATGTGTTACCTGGTCCATAGAGGCACTGTAGTTGACCTGCAGGATGGTGCGTCTCTCTCTGCTGGAGCCCGTCACTGAAGTTTTGGGAGGTAGGTTGTTCACGACGACAGTCCACACTTTGTCCTCTACACACACACACACACACACACGTTAGCATATTGTTATCGTTTAGCCTCGTGATCACCGTTCATTTCAAAATCAGCCGCGCGATTACCCGCTGCGCGCTGTTCAATTTAGCAGCCCGGCACACACACACACACACACTCATGCAAACACACTTACACTCATGTAAACACACTTGCAAAGATATTCCTGTCCGCGAATGTAGGGCAGCAGTCATTAAGGCCTGTTAGTCACGAGTTGGAGAAGATTCTCGTAGGCTCAAACCGTCCTCATACCAACAATTAATAGTGTTGGGCTGAAAATGAGAGAAAAGAGGAGGTGGAGGCTTTAGATTCTTCCCCGTTCTCACCCAGACTCATGTGACCCTAACGACACCCATGATGGCCGACGTGGGTCCGTGTAGAACTGAGGAAGCATTTTTTGGGTGAAAGGTGAGACATTTTCAAACAGCCAAACCTAAGGTGTAAGGTTGGTTGACCAAGAGTAGGCGCGTGGTCTTCGCATCCTCCCAAACCAAATCCATGACTAATCCACAAGCTAATGCAGTCCGGTTCCTGGTCTTGAGGAGGAGGCGAGTAGCGAGTTCCATGTCACTTCAGAACCAGCAACACCGATTGTCAACTTTAAAAAAGTTCCATTTATTCTTCAAAAGGAGCAGAGATGCTTTGTTGGACATTTCTCTGTCTCTCTGGGTTGTTTTTGAACTTAACATGATGGGTGATGACTTTAATTTAATCTGTGTCAGTTTAGACGAAAACAGGACTAAACTACAGGTAGAAATGCTCATGAGGTTGGAAACATATTTCAGGATTTGATCTAAATGGACCGAGTATTTGAAACCAGTGAAATTGGATTGGATCTAAATTTGAATAAATGGAATATGAAAACATTTTTTAGGTGGTGAGAATCAAATCAGTTGTGCTCTGTACAGTATATGCACGTACATATACTAATTAAGATCATTTTCTCCCCTTAATTTCTTTTGTTTTGACACAGACACAGAGTATTCCTCGAACCTGAAGCATATTCCCAGCCTTAGTCTAGTGCAGGTATATGAATTGTATATATTAACTGAAGTGGAAACTGTAATACTTACATCTCCAAAAAACAAAGTTACAAAAAAGAGGGGAAGAAGAAAAATAGAAGAAATGCCCATAAAGTTCTGAGCTAAACAGCTACTGTATGATAAATCTGAAAACATGAAACTGGCTCTGAAGTGCTGTTGCATTAAAAAAAAAAAGACTTTTCTCATACCTTTTCCTTATAAAATCAACTGAAAAATACACAAGCCAGTCTAACGTAATGTGACCTGCAATAACCAGCAGCAGAAATGCTAAATGGACTTGCATTTACAGTATATGGTGCTTTTCTGCCTGGACGGTACTTAAAGCGCTTTTACACTAACATGGCCTCATTCACCCATTCATACACTCACATTCATACATTCGTGACTGCCAATGCAAGATGCCAGCCTGCCCACCACGAGTAACCAGGGGTTCATGTGATATCTTTTGTGGTTGTTTTGGGTTTTTTTGTTGTTTGGTACTGAACAGGTAGAGTTGGGTTGGGTTTTGGAAAGTTGACTTTTGTGGCTGAAAGTGACATAATGGGAGCAGTGAATCAAAATACTTAAAAAAAAACAAAAACAAACTGATTATTGCTGCCTCAGGTTTCTAAATCTACTGTTCGGACAGAAAGGGTACATCATGGATTGACATTATGAGCTGCTTTTACAGACCATTAAATTTTAGCATCTTACTGCCGAGCAGTGGACCATATTTTATGTAAATACACCGACGCTTCATATCCCAACACAAGGGGGTGCTAAGTGGTGCAGACCTATGATCGGCATGTACTTGCTATGTGGCAGCGTTCGTATATTTTGGTCCTCATGAAAGTGTTTTGGGCTGTTGCAGCACATTGGCCCCTGTCAGCCACCGTAATTATTGTCTTAAATATCACTTAAGGCAAAAAATTGGCTATCACCATAAATCACCCAATGATCCTCAGTCCGCATTCAGTGGTCAGTGGTTCAGGTGAAAAATTAAAGCCTGTGGATGTTGACAACCCATGTAATTAAAAAGTGTAAGATGTGTTACAGCACAAGCTCTTCAGCCACACAGTATTCCACGTAAGTGCACACGTCATAGACAGATGCAATGCGTCGCCCAGGTGGCACTGACAGCTTTTTGTCATGTGACATACATAAACAGAAACATGAATCGGATGAACTCGGTAGGAGATGGCACCATGACCTTGTAACAGAAGTGGTCATCAGGCAAAAGCCGAACAGACGTCGGCGCAGGTTTTCAGTGTACTTTTTTTTTTTTTTTTTAAATGTGTTTCTCGCAGCCAAGCAACTGATGCGCGTAATAGCACGTAATATGACTGGGCTTAAGTTCCTCTTCTCGAGCGTGAGCTGATGGGTGGGGCAAATGCAAATGTCAGTAATGTGACCCGACATCAAAATTGCAGCGTGCGACTCGCTCACCAAAGAAAACACCAGGCGCCGCGTAGCATGGGTATAAGACAGTAGTAAAAACGATGGCACCTCACAGGCACGAGTCATTAAAATGGCAATTAACACAACAAAAGGCACCTGCAACAATGTGTTTGTAACTGTTTTTTTTTTTCCCAAGTCAGAGGTTACAGCGCAGCTCACCCACATCCCCGAACATACGCATGACCGCCAGAAATGCTCTGAGGTGCAACATCTCCCACCGCGTGATGGGACCCGTTTCCATGTCTTTGTGTGTCGCAAACATGAAAACACTTAGTGATGCAAGAAGCCCACCTCACCCGCACCAACAAACCTTTTCTGGTGACCTCGTTGCACCTTGACGCCCAGCGCTATTTTTATGCACGCAATCAATTCTTTCCTCTGTCAGATAACGTGTTTTAGTTGGAGGTTAAACGCGCATAGGTATGTGCACACACACGTACGCGGCGTGCCGGGGTCGCGGGGGTCGTGATTTCCAGCGATGGGGAAAAAAAAAAAAAAAATCCAAGGTCTTGTTTGCTTGAAAGTGTTTATTGCTGCTCCACAGCTGTGCCAGTGCGTATTGTGTATTCAGAAGGGTCCATGGTGTTTCAGGTGAAAGAGATATAGAGCATGTGATTTGATGTGGATGAAATAACTACACAGTGCATTTTGCAGTGGAACAAGCAAAGGGGGATCAGGTGTGCGGCGTTTTTCTGTTTTTAGTCAGGAACGGGGGCGGAATGAGGACGAGAGGGGAGGGGCTGTGGAGCCTGGTCAACAGGTTGAAACGCTGCGTTGACGCCTTTTTATCCAGCGATCGCATCTGATGATGTTTTTTGAGGAGATGGGTGTCCTTGGTTTGGGGGCTCATTTGTGAATGTTACCCAAGAAGTAAAAAGCAAATTGCGCCGTCTGTTTAGAAATGCTGCTTGACAGAATTTGTTAGGGGCTCGTAGTCGCTCGTGTTTGCTCTCGTCTAGCTGGTCTGCTTTTGCTCTATTCATCTCTTTCTTGAATAAAAAAAAAAAAAAAACCCAAAACCTTACGTCTAAACCTCCCCTTCCTCTTCTGCCTGTCGTCTCTGCAGTGTGGCAAAGGAGCCGAGAACTTCGACAAGTTCTTCACCCGCACCCAGCCGCAGCTCACGCCTCCGGACGAGCTGGTCATCGCCAACATCGACCAGGCGGAGTTCGCTGGGTTCTCCTTCATCAACCCCCAGTTTGTGCACCCGACGCTCAACAACAGCGCGTGAGAAGGACGCCGCCCCCCCTTCCCACCATCTCCGAAGGATCCCGTGCTCACTGCCAGCCCTTAAAACTAACCGCCAACCTCCCTTTTGATTTAAGGCAAAATATAAACCTTTATGTATTGTTTTTATTAATAACCAGGATTCTAGGGCATGCATATATGTTCTGTACAATATCTTTGCTAGTGTAGATTATATAGATTAGACTGTTGCAGCCACAAGAAAATAATTTCCTTTAGTTTAATGAAAAAGCATGTACTGTAGGCGATGATGTCCTTCCTTTCCCTTGCAATTCACACCGAAGGTTAACCGTAACTGGACGCACTGAGACACAATGGTGTTAGGCTTTATTTATGTACGCCAGTATATGATGACATGAGGAGAAAACCTAAATCTCTGGGTGTGTGTTATTTTAGCAAAAGTAACATTTAAGCAAACACTCGTCTAAGATAGCATTCGAGGCATGGATTAACTAACTCTGGAAAGAAAAATGCCTGCGCAACTGCTAATACTTTTAACAGATATGAATCATAACCTACATGTCTCGTCGGCGGGCCGCAGTTAGAAACGATTATTCCAAGGCAATGAAGACGCTACAGCCAAATATATGAAGGATGGGGTGGTGCAGTTTTTTTTGTGACACCACTTCAATATGTCCTGTCTCATGTTTACAGCCTTTCTTCCCCGTTGATTTACTGGTGATGGTGATCTCCAGCCGCAATGTCCAGCGAGGGTGAGCAGCAAATCAACCGCTGCAAACCCTGCTGAGCAGCCTGTAAAATAAATAAATAAATAAATAAAAATAACAGATAAAAAGATTAAGTATGTGAGGCGTACAAGTGTGAGGGTAGGTTCCAATATGTCAAAACTGCCATCCGGTTTTCACCTGTTTGAAAAACAAATCCACACGCCTCTTTCCGAGCCCTGCCTGAGCTGCAAATTGTATTCTTCCATTATCAATGATTTTTGTGGACACGAGTTGGTGAACACAGCATCTTAGTACTGCGGGTGGCGACTTTCTTTTTATCCACCTTGAAAAATTTTAAGGAAAAAAGTTTACAGTTTTTCGGTTTTTTAAAACTCGTCTACGCCAGTAACTGCAACGCTCCTCTCCCCCATAAATATCATGACAAGGACAGCAAAAGGCATTTTAATAAACTGTTGTTGTCGGGGTTTTTTTTTTTTTTTCTAGAATACACCATGATGTCGCTGTGTATTAACCATGCAGTTTCATATTGCATACAGTATCATGCACTCAAGAGTAGATTAAAATAGAATTGTCAAGGTTTTCTAGATGCAGTAGCTGTAAATCAGACATGATTTTGCCGAAATAGAATATCTCTTGCTGTCCTAACTCGTCCTCCGCCAGGAGCATGTCAACATAATCATTTTTTGTGTCCTTTTATTCTTTGATGTCTTTGAAATAGATTGCTTTTTAACTCCCCTCTTTTATGTGAGCTCATACATATTTTTCCATTAGATCAGATCAATATTTTACTCTATCAAATATCAGTGTATAACTCCTTTGTAAATAATCAACGGTTATTAAAAAAAAAGAGAGTATAGCAAGTTACGATTTTTATACCAACACCTGAATGTGCTTTTATTACATGAATTAGATCAACCGATATTTGTTTGTGTGAAGAAAAAAAAAAAATAACCCAGTAAGGATCAACAGTGTAATGTATTTGTCTATTAAGGAGTGCAGAAATAGCAAGTTGTGAGTAAGAGCGACTTGTTTTGACAGATTTATCAAAGTCTGTTCTTGTTTTGTTGTCATTAATCATATTCAGTGACTGCAAATTGTGTTGATTGGATGAGGGGTCGTCCGGCTGCTGACCGTCCCTCTGTATCTGCATGCTGTTGATAAGGCATCATTGATGAGCGTGATCCATTAAATGCTGCATGCCACCAAATACGAAACCCCCAACTATGAATTATAACATTAAAGGGATGCTCCACCCAAAATCTGAGATGTAGATTCACAAACATACACACGCGCGCACACACACACACACACTAACACTCAAACACACACAAACAACCCCTTACAAAACTGCATCTAAAGGTTGTTTGCCGGTCTGGTTAAGCCTAAAGATTAAAAAAAAAACATTAAAAAAAAAAAAACAACAACGTAGATTGCATATTTTGATTGGTCAAAGTTTAGATAGGTGTGACGAGTGAGGACACTGGTGATTTTTGCCCAGAGAACAGACCCTTTTCACGGCCCACATTCTGACTCACCAAAGTAGGAAAGGCACTGGTGCGAACACATCAAAGATGGCGGCGTGCCATTAGCCGTCTCAGTGAGCCATGTCAGTGAGTGGTCATGCGCAACACAGCAGAGCTGCGGGCCTGACTCACCAAAAGCTGAATGCGGCCATCCTTAACGTTGTCAGCTCCATCTGTGCCTTTCCTGCTCTGAGAGTCAAAATGTCAATTATGACTTTTTTCACAGCAGCCATGTTGAAATGTCATTGCAGGGTAAACAGCGGGGATCGATTACATTTATTAGGGCCCCATTCCATTTACGTGAGCCAGCAACCTGCGTTGTGCACCGAAATGGATTTGAAACATTAAATAGAATGGGACCATAATTAATGTCATCAATTACATCCGTGTTTACCTGCGATTACGTCAAAAAAATGGTTGCTGCAGGAAGGCTCCAAACCTTTAAATAGTGCTGAAATGACTCTCCTTTGTCCTAGTCACTGACTCAGGAGCAGCACTATTCTCCATAAAAGCCTTGATTCATTTGGATCCCTGGTTCCTATGGCGATTAAATTGGGATTTGACTCAGTAACAGACCGGTGGGACCATTCATTCCCCGACTGTCTCATTAATGGGCTTTACATGATAACCGGCTGTGTTTTAGCCACTGTTAAATGTGTTTTTAAAAGCATTGTTGCTCTTTATTTTTAGAGGTTGTGAGTTGATGTCAGGTTTATTTCTCTGTCCTCCGCCCAAGAAATTCAATAAATATGTCAGACTAGGAAACTCATCCTGCATGCAAAAAGTACACGTGAAACAGCATTTCACATGAAAGGCGCATTCTGCTGCCTGGTGTTTCACACGTGATGCGTTCACAAGCGGCTGTTGGACATTTCAAAGCTGTTTTGCGACACGGTTTTCAAGTATGTCACAATGTGTGACGAACGCGTCGCACGTGAAACCCTCCGAAAACCACATGCACCATGAACGCAAAACGAAATCCACGCTTGCTTTTTGCCATGTGAGGTGCTCTTTCACATGTGCGGGTCACATACTTTTTGTTGGTCTCGTAAGGGATATCTGATTTTGATGGGAACTGTTGCGTCGTTGGTCACATCTTGTGCTTCCTTAGACTCTTTCCCGTCGTATTAACCTTTCGCTTGTGCCAAACCTGGAAAGAACGCCAGAACCCTGCGACGGCGCCGCCGCATTAGCCGCACTCACATGAACGACCCGCCTACAGCCGCACCTGCTTCACACTCCGCTGCCCGCGTAACATTTAGCATCCTGTCACGACGACACCGGCGCACATTGTGCCGGCGCACTTCGCAACGCCAGTCACTTTGATAGCTGATGCACCATGCAAACCACATACACGCTTGGTGATGTTGTCTCCTCGGCGGCCCGCCTGGCCTGGAGCTGAAAAAAAAACCCATCTCAAGCGGCGAATCATTTGATTTGACATCCATGGTGAATTTCACAGACGTGAGAGCTAACCTTGTACATACTTAGACTTTCCTCAGCAACGGTCTTGCCCCTCGTCGGCGCCTGACTTGCTCCCCTGTGTGTGTTGGCATCATGGTCCAGATCTACGACTTAGTCCATCCCTTTAACAGAGTCTCTGACGACTTTCTTTCAACTCTGCTTTCATGAAAATGCATGACAAAAAAAAAGGATAATACTCTCCCCTAGTGTGCCTTTCCCTACTTCAACAGATATAAATCTTTATATTCATCCTTCCACTCAAAGCTTTTTTGCAGTTGTTACATTACTCTGATTAGTTTTTCTTTCTTTTTCTTTTTCTTTTTTTTTGGGGGGGGGATTCTCTCTCAGACCAAGTTCTGCTTCCTTTAAATCCATGTTTCTAATGTGTAAACTTGTCTCGCGATTGGTCCGTCATCTGGCCAGTGCATCCGAATTGTACTGTGTTGTGCGATAACCTTTTTACAGCCATAAAACAACTTGGCCGGTTGTCCTGTCTGCGTCTGCGTGTGGTGTGTGTGTGTGTGTGTGCCATTGCTTTACCTTTACCCCCCCCGTGCCTGTTGATGACTGAATGATGTGGGCTGTTCAATTTCAATGAAGGGAATCGCAGCGTGATGAATGAAGGGAGGGGGCACGGTGAGTGGGTGATTGATGAGGTGCGGTTGGACGAATGAAGGGAGAGATGACGACGGCTCATTTGAAGGATGTTCCCCCGAGCCTCGTCTCTTTTTGAACCACCCCTCTCGCTGCCCCTCTTTAGCCCCCCTTTCCCCTCCTCCTCAGTGCCTGGGCCAAGTCAATCCATCACCTTAGCGACAATGTTAACGTGTCACCTGTTGTGAATCCTACCAAGTGAGGAGAGCGGTTTCTTTTTTGTAATTAGCAGTTGTCATTAGGGGCAAAAAAAAAAAAATGTATTCGGCATTTTACTTTGTTTACACTGTATTTGATGTCATTATTGTTTTGTTTGTAATTTAATGAATTAGGACTGCCAGATAATGAAGTATCCTGTGTAAAGATGCAGCATGTTTCTGTAAGGTTTGAGGCAGCAAGAGGCTTGTTCATCTTTCTTTTTTTTTTTTTTTGAATTGGCATTAATTGTAATACTTCTCTTAGGTATGAGTTTGCTTTCGATTCATCTGGTCTAACGTCTCTTTTCATTGTCAAAGTGATCTTGTTGACCATAAAGAGCACAGGATCAATAATGTGCAGGAATGCCTTATCTCGTAACCCATACAGTAACATGGTCTCAAACTCTCCACTATGTTCATTTATAATCTCAGTGCCCCGCATCCTTGTACATAAATCACTTACAGTAGATGTCTACATAGACTATAAAAGAAAGAGTATAATGTATTTTGCAAATGGCGTATGTTTGTTTTCTTCCCTCGTCAGCGTGAAACCTTTAAAATGACTCTGAGCTACTTTCCTTGTAATTGATTGTGTCATTTGTACCTAATGTATGATAATGCAATAAAAAAAAAAGGAAAACAAGGTTCATACTTTGGCAGAGGAGTTTTTATTTGGTCTTGTGAGGAATCACTTTTGATTTTAAAGTTTTTGTTTCATATTCCAGGTATCTAAAAAAAAATGTGTTTTGATATCAGACCATTTAAAGTTTAAACTTGTCTTTTATAAATTTTTAAAAATTGTAGTTTTTTTTTATTACTGCCTAAAACTTTCATAAGTCTCTGAGAGTATCAACAAATGTGCTTTTTTATAGTTTGCTTATACTAGCTGGCTAACTAAACTAGGTAACTGTGTGTGTGTACCATTGAAATAGTTTTTGGATGTTTACAGGGTTGGACATCTCAGATATAGTCCAGGTGGAGGTGTTGAGTCGTCCACCTGGAAATCCAACTGTATTAACTGAACAGGATCAATCACACAAATTAAACATTATGACTCATAATGGCTCTCAGTGCAGTGGAACACCTCCTGCCCAGGGCAGCATAGAAAATGAAATATAAGACGAATGATTATTCTGAACCAAAATCACATAAAAAGAAACACTGATTCTAATGTGGGTCACTTTTGACCCACTTATGGAAGAGTTAAACTCAAATATTAACATAAAATATGTCTTGTGTCTTTGCACTGTGTATGTTTGACTTACCGGTACTTTGATGCAGCTCTGGGTTCATTTTAGCAAATGATCACTGGCATCACCTAAAGTTGCTGTCACATCTCTCGCTCAAAGGAAATTCACATCATGCACATGCATTAAAAATTCCATTGAATTTAGAGCACCATCTCCTGTGACTTGACGCAGTCATGTGTCATGGTTATCCCTTGCAGCAGCTTTCAGTGTAAGATAAAAGAAGATGGCCTAGGGTGATACAAAACTTTATTATTGCCACATTCATTCTCACATGTTGCCAGACTGATTGTGCAGGCTGCCATGCAAGGCACCCATCTTCAGGAGCAATGCAGGCTTCAGTGTCTCGCTCAAGAACACTCTGACATGGTCTGTAGAAGCCGGGGATATAAACTGATCAGCCATGACGTTATGACCACTGCATGTCTACCAGAATGTAATGCAACACCCTGAAAAAAAAATCTCACCTCTCAATAACCATC
>CAAKHG010042993.1:80850-110999 GCA_901007715.1 Dactylopterus volitans | reverse complement strand
AGCGGCAAGAGAGTAAATGACAAAAAAAGAAAGCGAGAGAGAGTGAGGGAGGGAGGGAGGGAGGGAGGAAGGGAAGGGTGGGTTTGTGTGTTGTGTGTGTGTGTGGGGGGGGCGGGGGGGGATTTGTCATACAGAATGAGAGAGAGAGAGAGAGAGAGAGAGAGAGAGAGAGAGAGAGAGAGAGAGAGAGAGAGAGAGAGAGAGAGAGAGAGAGAGAGTCTACATATCTGATCCCCACGCAGAGCCTCCTTTCATAAAAACACTCCCTCTCCGCTGAAGATGGAGCCACTGGATCGCAATGCGCCCCCGTCCCCATGACCAACCAGGAGCGAACGAGCGAGCACTCGCGGCACGCGCATCAGCATCACCATCATCACCACCACCACCACCACCACCACCATCATCATCATCAGCAGCAGCATCATCATCATCATCATCGTCACCCTCCACGCGCCGACCTGTTGTCTCTTCAGCTTTGCAGAAACGCAATTTGATATATATTTTTTCTTCTTCTTAAAAAGAAAAAAAAAACAACAACAACAACAACAACAACCCCCCCAAAAAAAACAATCAGTGTTCCCGTCCGGCTGTCGCGCGTCGTTTCTTTGGATTATATGAAGCCGGCTGGATGCTGAGGAGTGCGTCAAGTGAGCGCAACGTATCCAACAAGTGGATGCCTGAATCCGCGTCGCTCCAGACGAACCCCCCCGGGACTAAAAATAACCCCTTCAGTGGATTGATATCACACACACTTCGGTCGCTCGGCGTACAACAGAGCAGTAACCCGCAGCGTTTATAGCCGCGCCGCCGCAGACGCAGAAGCTTCTCCGTTGATGTTCTTGTTCATGTGCGCATCCTCGAGGTAGTTCACCCACTGACTTTGTCTCCCAATTTTTTCCAAGAAAGCCATAAAACAATGAGGTAAGACATCTTCTAATTTTTTTTTTTTTTTTTGTTAAATCAAAAGCAGCATTTTGGCGGACACGCTGCGGAAGCCGCCCCCCCCTTCTCACCCCTCGCCCCCCCTCCCCACCCATGGACTCGCTTCTCCGTTCCCTCGGTGACCGTCGGGGGAAGTTGGGATCATCCGCGTAGGGCTTCTCTGCGTGACGAGGGCGCAGGTGGCAGCCGAGAGGTCGCAGCCATGCCGATGCATCCGGTCACCTCCACCTTGATGTACCGGGGGATCTGCACCATCCCCGACATCCTCTCCTACAGCGCCCCGGTGAACCTGCCCGAAGACGAAGTTGAAGGTGAGGCGTTACCTGTTTTTTTTTTTTTTTTAACGTGCGGACGCGAGGCAGGTGCTCGTCGGCCGCGGGGTCGCGCGCGGCGGCGCTTCTCCTCCCGCGGCGCAGCAGCAGCAGCCCCCCGCTCCCCCCCCTCCCGCCCCCCCGTCAAACAGACGCGCGGTCAGCACCTTGGACAGCGCTCATAGGAGCCCCGGAATAGACATGTGAAAAAGCAGGAAGGCAGCCAGCTTGACTCATTTGGAATCAATTAATTAAAGAGAGAGAGGGAAAAAAAAATATAAAACAACAGAAAAACAAGACCCTCCGCTGCTCTATGCTCAGCCGAGGTGCACAATTACGCAACAGCTACCTTGGCTCGGTCTGGTTAATTGGGAAAATGCAGATTGAGTGGCCCGGCGAGCCGCGCCGCTCTGCCCGGGCCAGACGTCGCCGCGCTTCCTTCCCCGCTGCCGCGAAAGTGCTGCTTCTGGAGACACTGCGCGCCGCTGACTGGGAGGCAGAGGACGGCGGGCGGGAATGTAGTTCGTGAAAGCCTCGTTTCACTCAGTTTTTCCACCGTCAGGTGTGTGTGTGTGTGTGTGTGTGTGTGTGTTTTTTTTTTTTTTTTTTACTGTGCCTAATAACACTGAGACCAAAAGAGCAGATGAGTTGTTAGCCTGATATCCAGGATGTATTCTTGACTAATCTACACACACACACACACACACACGCACACGCACGCACACACACACACACACGCACACACGCACACACACACACACTTTTGTTCCCGCAGCACTGCAGTGGCACCAGGCGGGCCCCCAAACAAGCTTGTTGACGCATGGCAACTATTCAGAGCAATTTGTCTTTGGGTATCACGAGAATATTCACGCCCGGAGCCCTCGTGGTGATGCGAACCTGCCACATCTGCATATTGTCACGCACGAGCCCCTGGGACGCTGTCTGAGCCCCAAAGCGTGTGTGTGTAATGACACTAAGTTATTGCCCCGTTGCCGTGTTTTCAGCCAGGCATCGCTGACATATCTGCCCACTGATTTATTTACCTTATTAAAGTGCACTTTGGTGGGGAAATGAAACAATCGGAGCTCAAGCAGATCGACACACTCTGTTGTTTCAGGCAGTTGTAGACACGGCGGGCTGATTAAAGCAGGCAGATTCACAGGGAGGTGTGTGTTTTGAGGAGGAAGGCTGTGAGTGAATCACCTGACAAGCGGGGTCTTCTTGTCATTGTTCCGGTGCAGAATGTTCTGGAGATGGAGAAAGATCAGCAATTAACAGTTAATTGAAACTGCAGTGGCACAAAAAAACAACTACAAAAAAAACAACAAAAAAACAAATACACCTTTTGTAGTGTCTCTCTCTCTCTCTCTCTCTAACACACGCACGCACACACACACACTTGGATCTACAGAGCAGAACACGACTGTCAGGTAAATCCAATTGAGTGTTGGGGTTGTTATTTGTAAGAAAGCAAACTGGGAGAGACTCAATTTCCATAAGGTGTCAGTGCATTGACCTTTAACGCTACATTTGTTCTTGAAATTTAAAAAAACAAAAAAACAACAACAACAAAAAACCCAAAACAAAACCCTATAATGCAAAGAAATGTAAATCTATCTGCTTGCATCTCCCGATTGTTTTACTCTTTCAGCTGTCGCCCATCAAAGTGAGAGTCATCTCCTTGTTTATAACGTTGCATCACTTGTTATTGTCAAATACGATTTCTCTAAAAAAAAAAGAAAGAAAGAAAAACCGTGCATGTGACAAATGTGTTTGTGCAAAAAAAAAAAAAAAAACCCAAAACAAAAAAAGAAAACCCTCAAAACAAAAAACCAAAAAAACCAAAACGGTCTCATATTTCAGTCATTTTTATTGGTTGTGAAGACGGAGGCATCTCGGCTTGCCTTTCACCCTCCCACCTACATCTACAGCCGCCTTAATGGCGCGATAAACAAACAAACAAACAGCATTTCATTTGGATTTTGCGTCATGATCCACCGGCGGGATCCAGTGTTGGGCTCCCCAGCTCAGCTCACGGTGGCAGTTTGGGCGGGGACGCGGCGGGATGCTCGCAGAGCAGGAGGGGCCCCCGAGGTAACAGCACTGGCGGGGCCTTTTTTTTCCCCAGCTGTTTTGGAGCGTTAGTGAGGGACTTCTCCCGGGTTGCGAGGCGCGGCGGTGCCAGCTGAGGCAATCTGAGCGCTGTTTCCCGTCGGCGGAGCAACAGGAATTCAGCGGGATTCGCGGCTCTTCCTGTCAGAATGCGCAACACGACAATGATGCGGCGGGGCTCATCTGTTTGTTGATTAGTAGCTCAGGAGATTACAGCATATTGGGGCGGGGGGATTCTTATTTTCCATCTTTTATATCAGTTTTGGAAGCATGTTTTGTGGCGATGCAGCAAATCCACAACAGGCGCTCCTCTTGGATCTTTGCGCTGCGTCTCCTGCCAACTGCAAAAAAGGTCAACAAGATGTCCGCTCGCATCTGAAATTTGGCCCCCCGGCAACCTCGAGCGCTCGTCGGGTCAGACTCTCGACAGCCCTCGTGTTCCGTCGACGAACCTGTTGACGGGGCGCGCGCTGCTGCTGCTGCCTGGGTGGCTCGCGGGCGCTGGCAGCAGCAGCGCCCCCCTCTCCCCCACACGTGGTTTTCCCGCCGCCGCCGCCGCTCTCGCCTCTTGAGAGACGGACGAGAATTGGCTGGAAGCCTAAAGTGTCACATACATCAGCCCTGCCATCGGGGAGAGACGCGGCTTTCGGTGGCGAGACGAAATTGCGCATTAGTGAGCATGCGCGCGCGCGCGCATGTACGGGGACACGGAGGCTCAGGCCCTGCTGGCACGCATAGCAAAAGGACTTGATTTTCAATTACTGGCTTGGGCACCCTGGGGAATGGGCCAGAGCCGCAATACTCTGTGGCCGAGAGGGCTGTCAAAGCTATAATTGGAACAAAACGCTATTTTTCTGGGGCCTGATAAGCATGTGTGTGCGTGTGGAAAAAGGTGGGGCGGTGGTGGCAAGTACCTTAATGTACACTGATGTGAGCATGAATTGAATTGGCCTCCATATCCTCCATTACCCCTCCTACACAGAAAAAAAAACACACACACAAAAAAAAAAAAAACGGTTGGTCATATTGAGCTCAATATAGTTTAGACCTCCTCCACCGCTGAAACGCGCGCGCGCACACGAGCGTGCGCGCTCAGTGTCAATATCGCTGCAGGTGGAATTAAGTGGGGAGCCCATTTCCACAGCGCCTAACAACAACCCTATCGGAGGCGGCTTCAAAATAGTCCCATGGCCGAGCTTAAAGCATTTGTAACAGGTCCCAGAGTGAGATTCATGCGAACACACGTGTGCGCACGAACAAACACGCCTTTAGTGTCCTGCAGACGCCGGGCTCAGAGAAGACAGGCGCAAAGCGAGTGCTTAAATCTGCGCCTCTTTCCTGTTAGTTGCTTGATACTTTTGCAGGACTGAAGGAAAAGGCCAGTTGCCTGCAGTCTTGTGGTCGTACAGGCGTCAAGGTGTTGGCTCAAATCATCACCTTCAGGGACGACGTCATCAGCAAAGCGTGTCCGAACAAGATTTCTTTCAAATTTTTTTTTTTTTTTTTACAGTATTGGTAAGGGAAGACTTGTTGCCAAAGAAACTCGAAGAAATGATGCTTAAGCATGAAAGCCATGATTGCGGTTTCTGCGTCTTATCCCATAAATTGCAAATAATGCCAATGAATCCTGGGCGGAAAGCTATAACTGCTGCATTAGCGTCGCAAGCTACACGCCGTCGAGGCAAACTGCCAACGCGAACTGCCGTCCCAGGCATTTCCAGCACTTGCGAGACGCTAATCGGACCTAATCTGAAAAGAATGAAGCCGACAGAGACGAGCGGACGCCCGCATGTGCGTGGCGGCCGCGCATGTGCAGCCCTCAGATAGAAATGCAAATGCCAAAATTATCAGTCCATATATCTTATCGCCTCTGACTCACTTCCACTGTGTTTGGATTTGGCCCTGAAAGAAGCATGAAAGTGCATCCGGCGCCAAAACTGAGAGCCGCGGCGGCGGCGAGGACAAATCTGTCCAGGGGCGTTTAAAACTCTCAGAATTACTGTCTGAAGTAATCGAAATCAACAGATCTTACAGAAGTTATCTCCCCATTTGTTCCTGCCGGCGGCGGAGTCAGGGGGGCTTCCCTCATCTCTACATCAAACACGACTTGGGCTGGTATCCCCAACCCCCAGAGACAGGAAGCTGGGATGTTACAAACAGGAAGTAATCACGGCAAAGATGCTTAAAGCTGGATTTATGGCCTTCACGTCCTTTCATGTGAGTTGTGTAGACAGCGGGGATGATTTACTTGCATAATTACTGAATAGGAGGCCACTTCCGATGCAAACTTTAACCCCACTCACACATGCAGCCTTTTCCAGCACTTGCGTGGGTCGTAACTGGGAAAGAGACATGTGTGAACTCGGCCCAGGTGTTCTTATCCGGGAAGTTTTCATCCGGATACCGACCATGTCAAATTCCTGGATCTTATCCGGGAGGGCTGACGTTCGAACGGATGTCAGTACACGGGTAAGACATATAAGTACTTACGTCATTAGGTTCCACGTGGTCATGGTGAGCCAATCACAGGGTTCAACAGTCGCTCCAGTCCTGCCGCGTGCATGTACGCAGAAGAGGAGGCCCTTAGTTACCGCCATCTACCGGATGGTCCCGGTATTGCTGGCACTGAATAGGCGCAGCTCGGGTATGTTCTTGGAAGGCGGGCATGTGCGAATGGCCGAAAATCACTCACAGACCCGGAAAAGGTTCATCCAGCATTTTACAGGGAACTCTGTGTGAAAGGGGGCAAAAATCAAATCGCTCTGCTTGATATTTGCTAGCGAGAAGTTAACTGAGACTTCCCACTTGTTTGATACACTCTCACATCAATCATCCCCACCTGCGCTCGCGATTTGTGGCTAACCAATCACATTTCTCCCGGTCTAAAGTGGTATTTCTGTTGCCGCCGTGGCCCTGAAGCTGAGCTCGTGAAATACGGCTGCAGTCATAATTCGTCCGTGCAAAAGCAGAAAAGACTTGACGCAGAAAAAAAATGAAATCAATGGTTACCAGAGGGGAGTGAGGGAGGTGGGGGGGGGGGCTTATTCAGTGTCCTGATTTAGTTAGAAACACAGAGCTGAGATCCAGTCCTATGTTGATTTGTGAAAAATAAATGTGTGGATGGAAATATGAGGTCGGACCAGAAGCCTTCCAAAAACACTCACTAAAACTCAACTAGGTCTCCGTAATTGGATGATGAGGCGTAAAATGCTCTACTGTTGGCTTCCAGACAGGACCAAGGAAGAAGTAGACCCTCAATTTATCTCTCCGAGCCGTAAACACGCATTTTAGAACATCGCTTCCATGCTGTAATTTTTCTTTCTTTTTTTTTTTTCAAGTTGTTTGCTCTTATAGTAAAAATCTAACACTTGCTACTAGGGCTTTGTTTTCTCTTTCTTTCCTTCTTTCTTTTTTTTCTGTATTTCACTCCGCTGCTGGAGATTTGAGAACTTTGCAAATCACTGACTGACAGCTCCTCGAGAAAACCCTGACACCACAGTGTTCTTAATGGCACATACTGCCTGTGAGGCGATCTTGATGTTTCTGCTCGACTCCTACTGTAGCTGCGGCGGAAAAACATTGACTCATTCCTTCGCCCTGAGGTGGAGGGCTGCCTTCCATTCCTTTGGAAATACTTACATGAATACAAATGAAGATATTTAAAGACACTGACATCTGCTTGGCAAGACAGAAATTATGTACATAGCGTATCGCTGCTGCAGAATCAGAGGGTGTTGCGGGGGCGTACCTCCAAGGGGGTCAGCTGGGACCATTTTGAAGCATATGCAGCTCAGAACAAGAGAGAAATGACCAATCATGATGGCAGCACATATGCTGGCTCACTTTCAGGAGTTTGGAGTGTGTAAACCATCCACATGTGTTTATTACACGCAGGCGCTTTATTGTCTCTCCTGTTTACGCTCAGCTTTCGACTGCTATTAGCATGATTCTCCACCAGGAAGGCAGAGTTACCTCAATTACGGCTCTCTTGCAGGAAAAAAAAAACAAAAAACAAAAAAACAAAACAAACCAGAACTCATTGTATTTTTAAATTGGATCCCTTAAACAAACTATTTATTTCTCCTCACACGGAAGAGAGATTTTTTTTTTCCTCCCTCCAACAGAAATGAAAAGGTTTTCATGAAAACATTCTTGCCCTGAAACAATATGGAAACAAAAATGACGAACAAAGTGAAAACAGCAAATGTGTTTTTTTTTTTTCCTGCTGTCAGCATTTCTGCCTTTCAAATCCTTTTGACAATATAGCAAGTCTTGCAAACATCAGCTTTTGTTAATGATTAACAAAGAAGAAAGACATGCGGTATCAACAGCAGTGACTGCTGTAATTATTAATTTACTCTGAAGTTAAATGCCTTTATAGGCTGCTTTATTCAGCTCACTCTGACTTGGGTGATGTTTGACGTCGTGTTTTTTTTTTTGTTTTTTGTTTTTTTAAAGCGACGCAGCATGGTGGGTTAATGTTGCCTGGAGGCCATGTTCAGACCTGCTTTTATCACGCGCTGTTTTTTTTTTTTCTTTTCTTTTCTTTAAACGTCACCATTCTTTGTTCATCCTGGAGAGGAGATTAACCCCTGAGACGTAGCTTATTGTGTAAGACCGATTCTTTAGATTGCATTCAGTAAATATGTAAATTTGTTGTAACCGTAAACCATATCGACTTACTCATTATTTCTCCGATAAGCTAACAGCTGTGCGGCTCCACCGCGTCCTCGACGTGATCGCCGTCTTTACAGAGGCCTTTCTATTCAGTATGGATCTCCGGTCTTTGAGGACTTCGCACGGTAAATCCATAATCAATATTGAATGTTTTCTGTGAATATTTGATGCGTCATTAGCATGGATACTAGTCGGCCATTGGTTTTCCCGTAGTTTCTATGGCGATTCGCTCAACTAGTCAGAGGTTTGCTGTCACCGGGTCTACCAATGGGGTGTATGGTGGAAGTATGCACTCAATTGTGTCATTATTACTACACAGCACTTCAAAAATGCTATTCAGATATAGACATGGGATAAGTGGTGATAGAGTGGCTGTCTTGCAGTATTTTTACCCACGTAGAAGCAGACTTCACATTGCTCTCTGCCTTCGCTAAAATACGACTTTGATTTCGTCTTCTTTTCTTGATTTCTGGCAGCACATTTTGTCTTTGCAAACTGCAATCATTCACAGCGTCCTCCTGTTGCGTGAAGAGTGTTGAAGTGCGATCCGGGGCCACATCTGGTCACTCGAGATGCATTCAAATGCCAGAACACCCAAAAACACATGTCGACGCCGGTCTGACCAGTGCCAAAGTGCGGAGAAGGTGGTGGACGTGCAGGGAAAAGCCACTGAGGGGTTTTCCAACAACAAAAGAAAAAAAACAAACAAACAAAAAAAAGAAAAAGACATATGGCAACAAGCTGATCAAGACAGCATGATTGTCTCCATCCGTTTTGGAAGGGGACGTAGCTTGTGACGTTGCTGGCGTGCATCGCTGGGGACTCAGATAAAAGCGCCCCCCTCGCATCCAGAGGATCCCTGAGGATAATAAATCTCACGTTTACGTCGACCCGTCGCTCGGCGCAGTCCTACAACCATTTCCGCTCTACCTGCCTGATGGAGGGTCGCCTTACGTGAGCTGTCAGGCAGGCAGGCAGGCAGCCGTTTCAAAATGGCTCCCCGGATGAGATGGGTGGCATATGAAAAAGCTCTACTTGACATGGATGGTGATAAAGGTGGGAGCAGAAATGAGCTGTCTTTCGGGCTGAAGTGACCCAGCGCTGCCGCTTGAACATCAGGACTCATATGTTGTGCAATGCCGCTTTTAGAAATGTGGTCACGATTATGAGTTGCCAAAAAAACGTTTTTTTTTTTTTTGTTTTTTTTTTAAGGTACTAAAAAATGTCAGATGTTGTTCAAAGATGTTGATGCAAATTTTGGAACGGAGATAAACGGATAAAGAGTTGTTTTGTTTTTAACTCTCCTGACCCTTTAAGATGGTGACCATGGAGACAATTTGACATCTTGACATGTCAGCAGCCCCGGCGTCATATAAATTCCCAGTTAATAAGTTGCTGAAACCGGGTCTGACATCTTACCTCGCCAAATTGGATTTTGATGGAAAACATGTGGCGCAGATTAGTGGGGAATATCATAAAGTGCTGTGATTGTGGCTGTCAGCTAGGTTAAAGTAAAGTCATTTATTTCTATTGTGATCGATTGCCATGAAGGAGTGGATCCAGCAGACTTTATTAGCTATGAAATGAACTGTGATGAGTTCTGGAAGGTGAAGTGCTTTTTTTTCTCTCTCTCTCTGGTAATATTTCCTCTCTTTGATGAACAATCCTGCAAGAGTCGACATCAGACAATAACACAACGCGGCGGAAGAGGAACGACGCCCATAAGGAGATGCGTGCAGTTAATGTGGCGTTACTGATGAGTGCGGTGTTGGATGGGATGTAATGCATAGCGGAGTCTTGTGATCGTTCACATCTGACCTTTGTTTGAGGGGGCTTCTCGCGGGTTTTCGCCCTGTGGATATTGGCTCGGCATGTGATGATGAAAACTTGCGGCTTTGAAAACATAAGAGCATGAGAGAGAGAATGAGAGAGAGCGAGAGAGAGACAGAAAGAGAGAGAAAGTGAGACAGATCAATGATTCCCTGCTGGTGAAGGAAACTGAAGAAATAAAAGAAAAAAAAGCAACAGCGCCTGGCTAAAATGTTGCGGCCTTTCACTGACTTCAATCATCTGAGGTCAAGCGGGGTTTAAGAAGTTAGCAGGGGGGATTTTTTTTCTTCTTTTTTTTAATCTTATTCGGAATGAAGCAGCTCGACCCCTCCAACTTTATTTTCTTAGTATCTCCCCGCCACTGTTACATAGACGAGGTTAAAGCGCTTCAGATTTCATAATGGGGGTAGTTTTTATCCAGCCAAAGCCAAAGATGGGATATTTCCTTAAGACACAGACGACTTAGCGCTCTGCCAATACCCCCTTCTGAATACTCCAGAGCCTTGTTAGAAGCCTGTTATGGTAATATTCAAATCTTCCGGGTGCCCGAGTCGGCCCATATCCAGCTAAAGATGGATTAAGGTTGCTATGGGTATTTAAAAATAGTCGCCCAGAGTTCACACACATGCACAGCAAAGCAGTGTTTTTCTCACACTGATAAGGTCTTACATAAAGAGTGGGTGTGCTGCAATTACCGATCCGAAGCAGCCCTGCGATGCAGGTCTGACTGAGGCAAAGAGGATCTCTGGCTGTGAAACACAGGCCCCAGGATTACAGTTACGGACACTTCACAGCTACAAATGCCCTGGCATTAGCTTACTCTGCTCAAAGCGTTTAATTAGCCAAAGTTTCCACTGATGCTAAATTTAGCCAGAAAAAAAAAAGGGAGGGGTGGGGCGGTAAGCTTTGCTCCAGGCGTGTCTCAAAAAAATCAAGTTCCCCAATGTAATGCAATATTACATCTAAGTCACGCGGCTGCTTCAGGAACGCTGACCTGCCGCACATCTGTGGCTTGTCAGACGCCTGCATGTGCGGCAGGAAACTCGGCGTCGGGGCAGGTGGTTTGGCTGCCTGCAATTACTCTTCCATTTGCAACAGACATTCCGGCGGGAGACGAGTGCTTAATCCGCCTTGCGCGGTGATGTGATGACCACTGGCGAAGCTGTGTTATGTGCAACGACCTTTTAAATTCACAGAAGAAGAAGAGGACGGGTCCCGCGTTTATGTCTGCGGAAGCGAGAGCGCGACCGTCAGTGGTTGGAGCTGGCTTTCCCGCTGCATCTCATTTGTGTCTGTTTTGGAGGCTCTGTAATGCATGTGGTCGTGACATAATGGTTATATATTCATTGAGTCTTTGACAAAGGCAAATGTGAATCATGACGGCGAGCGAGGAGCGCTGGAACTTTCAGGTTCCCCTGAATCAGATGATGCGTGGCATTGGATGCTGCAAGAAGAGCTATGAAAAACAAACAAGAGGAGAGTCAGTTGCTCCATTACTTGTTCCAGGTCCATGAGGGTTAAAACAATATATCTAGGGACAAAAATGATTATATTCTAAAAGGCACAACATCTGAAAAGACGCGCGCATCCACTGATGATCAATGGGCTTCTGCAAACAGTTGTGCCAAACACACACTGTAAAATCCAGGTGCCCCAAAGATTGATAGTTCTGCAAAAGAGAGAAATCCAGAAGGGTTAGGCGTTTATGAAATTCTTCAAAGATCGAAGGAAATGAGAATCCCACGCCCTGTTATGCAAGGTGACGTCTTTCGGAGATGTTTTATTCATTCTCCGGCGCGTGTCAACACCAATCCGACGGGATCCCGACTACTGTCGACGACGACGTTGGCGAGCGACAGACCGGCGAAAGGAAACGTTCATGTGCAAACATGCGGCACCATATGAGCGTTTGGCGGTCGTCCTTCCGGGTGTGGACGGCCCTTTAAAGTCACACTCACCCTACCGATGAGCAGAAAAAACCCACACGCAGGCGATCCGAGCGTTTTTTCTTCATGTCTACGTTCACCCGCGCCGGGCGGCTCCTGCGCTCTGTTGTGCAGTTCAGGCCGTTACGGCGTCTCGCACGCTTCCCCGACGCAGCGCACCTTTTTCCTTGGGAGAGTTCTGTCTTAGATGCTCGGCTCTCACGGCTCCCGATCCTAACTTGGGCTTTTCATCATCCGTCAGATCATCCCACGGGGGGACCGCGTGGCATTGGATCTTTGAAGGCCAGCGAGCACCTCTCCACATCAAAGCAAACGCATCACATGCTTCCAATGCAAAATATTCGCACGTCCCCGGTGAGGCAGCGATCCCAGAGACCACACCAACGATGCAATCAACAAGCTCTGAAATAAAGGAAATGCTAATTTTTTTTTCCTTACAAGGGGACTGAAATATAATTGAACCTGAAAGTGAGAGTTGCTGTAATGTAATTAGGCCCAATGCAATTATAATAGCGGCGGCAAACAAGGGGGAGAAGAAGTGCAAGACAGAAGCTTCAGTTCCAGGCAGGGATGTGGAGGTGGACTTAAACAAACTTAAACAATTACTGGGCTCTTGAAGCCTCGCACATTCCTGAAGGTTGTGAAGGAATATGAAGTAATTCCGGAAGTTTCAGCCAGCGGAAAAACAGTTTAAGAGACGGAATCAGCATTGTTGTTTGTATTTTTTCTGAATAGAAAACCTAGAACTGTGGAATGTCAGTAATTATTAGATATTCCAGACACATCTTCAAGCTTACCCACAATCCTTTTTTTTTGGGTTGCTTTTTCCATTTATGGTCTGCTTTGGTGATGTAGTTATAATACTTTTAATTGTTTAAGGTGTATATGGGCTCATGAGTAAATCATTGCATCAAAGATAATGAAGCAAATGTTGCAATACATTGACAACTCTCCCCCTAAAACATTCACGGACGCTGGTAAACCTCATGGGCTTACCTCAGAACCGTTAATGTCACTCAAGCAGATTTATTTCTTATCTCTAAAAGAAAACTCACAGAGAAATGAGGTTTACTAAGGAATATTTGAAGGTACTTTCTGCTAATGTTAGCATTTATCGGTTTTCTCACCTTGATATTGTTGTGAGTTGAATACCTTTGTAGGCAGCTGACGGGGAAAAAAAGAGCACAAAGACAATTCGAAGGCATGGATTGATTGGGTGACTTTTTCTTGGTGCCCTCTGTGGACCATCACCTTATGGTGATGGAGGGGTTTGAGTGTCCAAATGATCCCAGGAGCTACGTTGCCGGGGGCAGCAGCCCCTGGTAGGGTCTCCCATGGCAAATTGGTCTTTGGTGCTAGCAGAAGAAGACGAGATGAGAGCTGCTTGCTGAAACGGGCGCGCACATATAAGCAAAGACGCATACACGCGAGCCACATGGGACTGTGCGCCTAATTAGGAATTGCGGCATGAGATCACTATCACTCTCCCATTGGTCTGCCACATCCCACACACCACCCCTCAGGCCCCCCACCGATTTCTGGGCGCAACTAGCACAGAATACAGTATATCTATGAATAAATAACATAAAAAAATTAATCAATTAAATACAAAAGAAAGAAAGAAAAATCCTTGGCAACCCATCCCTGTCCATCTCCTGCCGTGTTAATTATTAATTAATTAAGCTATAACTATACCAGACTCTTAATTATCAGTAAAGTACTTAAATATACTGACAAGAATACATATAAAAATATGTGAAGTCTTTATATTGAATTACCTTTATGTCTTATGTATACATATATATTTGTAGTTATTATAATATTATCATAATTATTACCATGCTAGTTATATACGGTTTCCTCCAGGATTAGTGGATTAGTAAAGTACTTCTGATTTCTGATTCTGATTACGACACAATTCCTTTATATTTTCCACTGGATCACTACACACACACACACGCATGCACGCGCACACACACGCGCACGCGCACACACACGCGCACGCGCACGCGCACACTCCACCTAACAACCTTCACCCATATAGGATTGCTCCTATACTAATAGAGTGCTGTCACATCGATTCCAAAAACAGCAGCGGAGAACATAATAGAACGCCTTTATGATCACTGCATGTTAAAACACATTGGAATTTGCCGTCCCTCTTAGAAAGAAAAATGCACGCCGTTCACTCCACTGATTCATTCACCCCATGTGACGGCGACGGGTGGGCGGGGCATGCGGGGGCGTGACTGCTGCTTCGCTGGCTGCTGTTGGAAGCTGCGGCTCTTTAGGGCTCCGCGCCGTCTTCCAGATGGCAGCGCTGAAAACAGGTGATGAAAGGAGCGAATATTGTCCTTAACAATGTTGCAGGCTCTGCTGAGGCAGCGATACCTATAGACGTCCCCCAGTGGGGGCAGAGAGAGCCCAGTGATTTTCTGTGCCGTGCTGATAACCCTTTGGAGAGCTGCCCGGTCGACTGCTGAACAGTTTCCATTCTGGGCTGCTCTGCAGTGTGTCAGAATGCTCTCATCTGAGCAATTATAGAAATGCTCCGGCAACTTTGCAGCGAGGTTGGTCTTCCTCGGAGTTCTGAGACGCAGAGTCTCCGCAGTGCCTCTCTGACCAGAGTGGCGGAGGTTGGAGTATAGCTGAGGTCCTCACTGATGTGGGTGCCCAGGAAGTTAAAACCGGAGACCGTCTCCACCTCCACCTTTATTTCCAGTGGCAGGAGCTACCCCTTGATGCCGTCTGAGCTCCTTCCTGGCGTTCAGTGGCGAGTTGTTATCAGCTAGTAGACCTTATCTCCAAAGGCTACCTCATCCCCATTAGAGATAAGCGCCACCACTGTTGTATCGTCTGGAAACCTTAAGAATGTGTTTGCGGGGTAAAGAGGTGCACAATCGTAGAGTCGGGCTCAGGTTTGCGGGGGCCAAGTCTCACTGTCTGTGGCTGATTACAAAGAAAGTCCTTGATCCGCAAACACACTCGGTTGCTAGCACCAGAAGACCTGAAGTGAACAAATAGCACCCTTACGCACGTCCCCCTTCAGCTCTACGTGGGTCAGTGTGGTGAGGAGAACTGTGTCTGTGGCGTTCCACGTGGATCTGGCGGCTCTGGTCATCTAAGGGAGAAGAAAGGGCGGGTTTGATGCGGCACAGCTTTTTGGAGCACTTGGTGTCTGTGGTCATTCCGGGAGCTGGTGTGGGTCTGCTCGGGCACCAGGATGATAATGGCGGTTTTTCAGACCGGTCGGCACAGGGAGAGGTTGAAGATGTTGGAGGGACCCTCCACGAGCTGATGAGCTGATGTGATCGCAACTGGACCTACTGAGTTTTTGACGTTAACAGTTCTCAGGATCCGCGCGACCCCTTGTTTCTGTGGGGTAAGCGAGAGGTCGGCAGGATCCAGCTGGGGTGGAGCTACTGTATGTGGCTCTTTCTCAAATCTGTCTGAACACCGGCCTGTTACCTGTACTCGATTGACTTTATTTTCCATGTTTTTTTTTCCCCTCCTCTCTATTTTCTATCACAAACTTATTAACAAAAAAAGAAAGAAGGCTTTTACTGGGACATCTTCGTGCCGCTGCTTGATCGTGTCACTGCTTGGGATTGTCAAGATCAGCTACACGAGTGTTAGTGTTAGCTTTAGTTTTGCTTTAGCAAAGAGTGGTGGGTTTTCAACTCACTTGAGTCACCCAGACAGTCACTTGGTGAATACTTACGCTCCCAGCACCGCTAGATGGCCACCACCTCAGCCGGCTGACGCCCGGTTTAGCCTTCCGCTAACTTGATAATCTAATCATATGGCTTTTTTTTTAGGCTTTCTACATGTTAATTGACAAAAAAAAGATCAAATTTTGATAAGAAAATGATTCATTTTGTGGAGAGCTATCCACCATTTTATACCTGTTCCTCGTCCTATGATTGTGTGCAGGAAGAAGACTTTTGCGCCGCCTATGGACCCGGAAGCCGTAACTACGCAGTTTGGCCGCTTGAGTCAGTTTGCCTTTAACCCTTAGATGCATAAGTGGGTCAATAATGACCCGGTGGGGTTGTTTTTCTTGTAATATCTTCGTAATGAGAAGTTATCATTTCATAATCCAGACATTCCTCAAAAAAAAACATCTTTTTGATATGATGCAGTTTAAAATTTTAATTTCATCAGTCATTTTCTAACACTCACGCTCATCTGAGGGTTTAAGTCTGGCGCTGATGTGGGGGCCTGCTGGCTGGACCGCCATGTTTCACAGGGACGAACAAGTATTGACTGAGCGAGTGACTCAGACATCCCCGGTCGTACCCTCAAACTCTGGGTGGTAGGCGACGCTCCCGGGCCGGGAGAGCGAGAAGATAAAACACTCGTACATGAACACCTAGCAGCAGTTCGGATGGGTGACTAAGTGAGGGAGTCAGCGGGGATAAGGACTCATCGCGCCCAGGTCAGTAACGGGAGTTTTTTCGTAGGTTTGATTTGTGACTCAGTTTCACTCCAGTTACTCTCGCCGTCCTCTCTGGCCTTCTCACCTACGCCACAGCGTCTGCGCCGAGGCTTCCAGGCTCTCTTGTCGAAGCAATGGGAGGATCTGAAGTTACGTCGAGCCAGGTTCTCCGGATCGGGAGTCAGCGTTCCATCAGAATGATTCTGATTTTTTATTAAGTAACAGTATGCTACCGCTCACATGGAGATCTGTTTATTGTGGCGGTTGCCAAATTGCCTGCCTTTGATTCTTTTATAATTTTTGGCAATCTGTACAATTCCACAGCTGTCCATTTTTTTTTTTTTTTAATATACAAGAGCATTTATTCTCAGTTTGAGTTAGAGATTTTTTTTCATTCTGACAGAGGCAGTTTCTCAATTAAGAGGGAGTCACTGCCGGGGCACATATGAATGAGTTTTGGACTCAGAGTAAATTGTCTCTCCTGAGGACAGTTGAGATAGAGGATTATCTCTATGAAAGTTTATCTATCTTGATGGAAGGAGTGTGCTCAAAAGGAGAAATTAATTCTTTTAGAGGATGAAGGGTTTTATACATCTGCTTTACTCCGGAGACGCAATATTTTATCACATTAATGTAGTTAATTAATATGTACGCTTTGTCCTGAATTCAAAAAGGGCCAAGTGGTTTGAGAATAGATTTGTAATAGCCAGATATACTCCAGCCGCTCACTGGACACAAAGCTCTTCCCACTATATTTCTGGCCCATTCACCTTTAAAAAGCGCATTCCGAGAATGGCGATGAAACTTCCCTCCCCGCCCCGAATTATGCTGCGTCTCATCACACAGCGCTAACTTTTGGTATCAAACACCCTATACAGAGCTCACCGGTTGGGATGTTTTGTTCACCTCTGCCTTTTTTGTCAATAAATAAAGCTTTCAGGGGAGACGAAGTATTTGCTAGAACTGTTTTGGCACCTTATTTAAGAGCGTTTGCTTCCCGTGAGGCGGCAACATCTTGTTTTTTTTTGTTTTTTTTTTTTCTCCCAGCGACTGGCTGCTGAAAAGACCCTCTTCTGAAAGTAAACAGATGGAGCGGGGACCTCAGGTGGATACAGGGGTACTGTTATTTTATGAACAATAAAGTCCACACACAAAGGTAGATAACAAAACAGCTGGAGGCTCTCAATGATTTAAGAGATTTTTTTTTTTTTTTTTTTTTTTAGGCGACAGCAATATGAGAAATAGCTGAGGTGAATGTTGCTCTACTCTTTTTTTTTGTCATATATATAAATTGCACGTCCATTGTAATACATGATTGCCGAGCAGCCATGTTGTCCCTGTGGCACAGTTTCTATTTTGTGCAAGCAAACCTCGTCTCCCGAAGCCCAACAAACCATGACGCAAACCCCCTCCTGCCATCGCTGATATTTAGCTTTTTTTATTTGTCAATTTTAGCATAAATTAACGCCACGCCACGGACTGTTTGCCCGGGGTGCGGCCATTTGTCGCCGTTCCAGTAAATTCACCGCAGCAGGCAATTCCCATTTACATGGCTTTGGCGTTGCGGCGGTGGCTTGATAAAGTTCCCGTCGTGGCTTAACACAAAGTAATTGGCTGTAAAATGACAAGTGAAAGTAATTTTAATTTGAGTTGGAATTTTTTTTTTTTCCCCCTCTCTTTTCGCCGAGAAAGGCTGTTGTTGCCAGTGTGACGGAAACAAGTTATGCATTATTTAGCAAGAGCATTTGTTTCCATCAGTCAATCAAAACCCACTCATTCATCTCTCCGCTTGCCTGAACTAATGGATAATTCTCTCTCAGGCCTCTGAAATTAACCACATTTCCCCTAAACCTTATTAAAAAACAAGATTTATTATGATTATTTTATGATTGTAATGATGCATTTTAAAGCCTCTGATCCCAATAAATGATAGATTAGGGAGAGATTACATGCCATTTTCCCAGGATTTTCTCTGTAGAGCCTCGATAGCTTAAGATTCATCTCCTGCCCCGCTCCTCCATGCACTAATAAGTCATTTGACATGAGAATGTGACAATTTGGAAATTTAAGGTGGCTCAATCGTGAATGTTTCTGCATGTTAATGAGGGGATTCAGCGAGAATAAGCGAGCAGACAAGGCTGTCGGAGAGGAAATAATAAATGTTGAAGGATTTACTGCAACAGTGGGGTCATCCGCTAAAGTCCTCCCGTAAACTGTGCTCTCAGTGTGCCAATAATTATGTTCTTAAGGTCATTGGTTTTTCATATTACTGAATTCATTTCCTGCTAATTTCAAACCGTTATCACATGACGTGCGTCACTCCAGTTCTTGCAGCATTGCGTTTTAGTATTCAAGCGATTCGGGATTGCCCTCCCATTAAATACGGAAAATTACGAGACGCTGACATTTTGAGTCAAAAAATTAGTCCTTAAGTATCAGCAAAGCTTGATCATCACAAAGAGGGCGAGTCGTCGAAACGTGCTACACATTGTGTGCGGGAAAGCTAATTCATCTAACAGCAACACAATATGGACGGCAATACTGTCAACAGTCCGCATTCACAAGTACATTTACTCATATGTTGCACTTACATTAAGTATTGTTCAGAGGTTGTTTGTTTTTTTAAAAAATCTTTTTATGCCTCCTTTTTACTACTTTTCTACTCCACTACATTTATCTGACAACTTTAGTAAGCTAGATTTTGAATCTTTAATTTGCATATTGATAATAAATAAACAAGCCTAATAAATTGTGATATATATATATATACCCAGCAGTATACCAAGGAAGTACTTGCAATTAGCTCTACTATTTGCATAATTAAAACTTAAGTTTACAAGTTGCAAACCATCAGATGTGACGGCTTTGATTGCTGGCGGTAGAAGTGAGGCAGTCATTGGCCATTGCCGTGGCAGCACCTGATTGGACCAGGGCTCGAGACTGCTACAGTTCTTTAAAAAGGAGCGCCGAACCTGCCGTCACTGCACATTTTAGTGGGGCTGCTCCCTGCAAAATGTCCCACTGATCCGCCGCTGTCTTGTCTACTTCAAAATAAAAGCCAGCTCGTCTTTTGCCAGCTGAACCCTTTTATTTTGAAGCCGCAGCTGTCAACAGCTCGGCTGTATGTGAATGTAAATTTCATTCAGGAAGTGTAAAAATATTTCATCCTGGACCAAAGGGGCGGACTGACAGCAAATGCTGCCACTAGAATGGTTAAATACTGAGGTAACGCTGATGAAATTCTCAGCCCCTTAAACTGAATAAATCTTCCAAAACCACAGAATGCATCTTATTCTATACTCATTAAATGGTTGTGGTTCTTGTTTTATGCTGTAAAGCACTTTGTAGCATTTATCTGACATCGTGCACAATAGAATATGTTTCCGTTATTGCTCGATTGGTCTTGTTTAACGCTGGAATTCGTGTTAGTCGTTTAGAAAAATGCACTGTGGATACTGTTTATGGTTTGGTTCTACAACCAAAAAGGCAGGCAATGAAATAAAAAAAAAACAAAAAAACTATCAAATCTATCACAGCCTGAGTGTTAACATCTTTTTGGAGTCGCCATCGCAATTAAGTCTGATTTTTCACATTTGCCCCGGCAAGTCTTGACACGTAGCATTTAGGTCTCTAAGTGGTGAAATATTGCAACATATTTTCAACATAATTTTTTTTCACGGTGGAGGTAGCTTCAAATCAGCTCCCAATCGATGACAGCGTGAGGAAGCAATCAGTTCTCAGTGCAGTGAGGCATTTAATTTGATGCTGTTGGTACCTCTTACAATTAAGGGGCCAGTAATCCTTTGGAGCTGGCAGTTAATTGTTGCAAAATGTGTCTTGTTTCTCTTGTGTTTTTTTTTGTTTTTTTTTGCAAAAAAATATTCATTTGTTTTGCTTTCCAACAAGCCGTTTGTCTGATCCAGGAAAGGCAGCCACCAGAATGCGGCATCTCCTCGCCTTCTTTGATAGCGTATCATATTGCTGTCAGGTTTATTTTTGGCATTAAAGCTTTTTAGGTTGTGGCAAGAGAGCGAGTGTGATTCATCCTCATTAAAACCTAAATACACTGAGGTCAGGAAAGACGGCGGTTTTTAAGTGGAGATTATTTGTCCTGATCTTGATTCCATTTTCAGTTTTGCACACAATTATTTGCAGGTTATTTGTCTTATTTTTGCTGCCTTTTTTTTTTTTCATTTCTTTTTTTTCCCTGTAATTTCACTGGTGGAATCTATTCTCTTGAGCTGCCAGCCCCCATGTAACTATGACTCAAGCATTGATGCGGCATAACAAATGTGTCTTTGGTGCGTGGAACATTTCTCACTTTCATATCCTGCTCTGCCGTAAGACTTTAGCTTGTGTGTCTGTGTGTGCGTGTGCGTGTGTGTGTGTGCGCGCGCGCATGCGTGTTTTTTATCTCTGCAGAGATCCGCGAGGCCTTTAAAGTGTTTGACCGCGATGGAAACGGGTTCATCTCAAAGCAGGAGTTGGGAATGGCCATGCGCTCGCTGGGCTACATGCCAAATGAGGTGGAGTTGGAAGTCATCATCCAAAGACTGGACATGGATGGTGAGGCAAAAACACACACGCGCACACACACACACACACACACACACACGCACAATACCACAGCCTGGATTTTATTCTGTTATATCACAAAGCTTTGCTCTCTCCGTGCCCACAAAACTGGACTGTAGTAGCCAGTAAAACCAGCTACAATAAACACCAACTGTTCTCTTTCTTCTTGCAGGCGACGGCCAGGTGGACTTTGAGGAGTTTGTCACCCTTCTGGGCCCAAAGCTGACGGCAGCTGGGTTGCCAGATAAGTTCAACGGCACAGACTTTGACTCTGTGTTTTGGAAGGTGCTCATTATTCACTCCCTCATTTCTTGCCTATTAGAGTTAAAAAAAAAAAAAAATGTTTAAGCGCCGCCGCTGTATGGGTTTAAAAAGGAGGAGAAAAAAAAAACGCTTTTAATTGCCACATCCTCTGGGTCATTAATGGGAGGATTTTAAAATTCTTGGAAAGGTTTAGAATTCCCTCAGGAGCGCCGTCCCCTCAATGAGACTCGGAGTGGATATCTCCGCCTCTTTTGTGTGTGACGGCGGCCTTGGAACGCTGCAGCCAATTTTTATGCAAAACAGATATTAATTTATTTACCGGCACCTCGTTTGATAATCAGCCGCTCATTTTGACAGTTTGGATGGCAATTAATGGGACGCAGCTCGTGCCAAAGCCGCCTTATGTGATAATGACTCCACAGTGGTCCTCAGAAAGAGGCTCAAAAATCAACTGTGTGTGTGTGAGGGAGAGAGAAGGGATTTAAGGGGGATTTTTGTGTTCTTTATTTTATTTTTATTTTTTTTTCCTGGTCTCATCCCATGTATGAAAAAAAAAGAGCAACAACTAAAGACACCTGCTGGGAGAGTCAAGAAACCCAAGGGGCTGTTGTAGAGGCTGCAGAGCTCCACATAACATTATGTAACAGTTGTAGTGTGAAGCATGCGCAGCCGGATTGATCACACAGAGCCGCTGGTCACATCGGTGAGCTGGGAATGAGTAACGCGGTTGAGCATTGCAGCATGCAAACAGCATGGATGTGCATTGCGCGCATGTGTGTGTGTGTGTGTATTTTAAGGTTTGATCTTTTTTTTTTTTTTCCCCCCATTCACAGATTATTTTATTTGACTCAAACTTTACATAATTCCTCCGGTGATCTGGATCCAAAGTGCCTCCGCTAAAGAGGTTTTCGGTTTTGAGGCTTCTATTATTCCGCTAGATTTCTTTGACAGCCGCGGCGTCGAGTTGCTTTTGCGGATTCAGATTTTGCAAGTTCACAGACACACGCACACAAAAAAAGGATTCTAAACGCAGGCCTCGCGCTCGCAGTCGCGTTGTGTGCCTGTGTGTGTGTGCGTGCACACCAGCCCGTTTGCGTATGTAACCCTGAGATGACGTCTGTCCAGTGCGACATGCAGAAGCTGACGGTGGAGGAGCTGAAGAGGCTCCTGTACGACACCTTCTGCGATCACCTTTCCATGAAGGACATCGAGAACATCATCATGACGGAGGAGAACCACATAGAGAACCCCGAGGACTGCCAGGTGGATATAGACAGTAAGAACTACCCTCCAGTACTTTGAACAGACAGCAATTTTGTTCTCAGCTGCTCATCATGCTCATCCCTCATCAGTTCTCTCCATATTACTCCAGACTGCTTGATAAAGAGGGCCTCACGGGTGTGGGAATGAGCTCTTAAAGACGATAGTCGCATCCTTTTGACAGAAATGCAGCGAAACTGCCAGTCGTCGGCGCGTTTGTCATCGGCAGGTAGCTGCGATGCCATTATGTGACCCGGCAAACCTGATCGGCATTCATTAAAGCGGCCATTAGGAGTCTTGTGCCGATCTCAAACAACAGATAAGGATCAATCAGCGTCGAGGCGCGTGCTGAATGGCTTTAAGACGTGAGGTGGAGGTGCAGAGCGGAGCCACCTGGTGCACCACACCATGGGCTTGTTTATCCCACTGATGCCGTCGGTCGTTTGCGAACAACACAGTGAAATCATTCGCAAATTTCTGGGCGGGGGCGGGGGGAAAGCTTTGCGCTGGAGTGCGAGAGGTTATTACGAAGCCAAAATGCGAGCAAAGAACGATTCGAAGCACACTTTGCATCCGAGCGGCTCGCTCGCAGCGTAAACCGCAATGGGGTGAGTTTGGCGAAGGTTATGACTTATCACAAAGTGTTAGAATTAAACTCAAAAATGAGGCTATTCCTTTTTTTTTCTCATTCATCATTTTAAGCACCACGCGCTGTTTTTCCTCTTGGTTTCCGCCTTTCTTTTCCGTTTCTTCCCCCCAGCCACCTTCCATTCCTCAGCGATGTTGCGTCCCCCAGATATTGAGACCTATGGAGAGTAATAATGATCGAGCCTTTGCTGCTCCATGGAGCGTTGACAAGTTGCGGTTCTTATGTTGCTACGGTAACAGCTTCGGTCACACGAAAACGTGTGCGTTGCATGTTTGAAAAGAGCATTCAAACAGACCCTAGTACAAACATAAATAATGCCCTACCATTATTTAATTAAAGACATATATATATATATATGCACGTGCTGTACACACACATATAAAAATCCAAAGTGGGGTCTTAGCTGGCGCCTCACCGTTTTTGCAGCAACCTCCAGCAAACACAAAGGGAGAACTGCGCCGCAGAAAACCAGACGGCAGTTTCTCTCATTAGCAAACTCACTACATCTTCATACACTTCTGCCGCCAATCATCAGCAGCGCATGAAACACTGTGCCCTCTTCTGCAGCAGCCTTTTTTTTTTTTTTTTTTTTTTTCCAATTTCAGTAACTGTGCACAGCAAAGCATGGCATTGCTCTCCCCCTGCGTCCGCCTACACGTTCTCTGCACGGAGAACCTTGTTCTCTGGGGCTTGTTTAGAGCCATTGTCAGATTTGAGGAAATCCCTAACTAGGTTTCCAAAAAAAATGGGAAAAAAAATAAATAAATAGATGCAGGTTTGAAGAAAATGTTCACACATGGTGTAAAGACGTTTATAGATTTTCCGCACATAACCACAGGAATTTACTGAACATGAGGAAATCAGTGTTTGAAGGAGTGTAACTCACAGTAAATCGTTAAGATGCAGAGAGTGGTCACCGCAAATGCTCTGCTTGTAAGGTGGACTATATTATCAGAGTCACAAACACTTTATTAATCCTGGAGGAAATTGTATATCTAACGCACATGTGGGCAACGTGAGGCCCGTGGACTGGATATGGTCCCAAATCTCCATCTGTTTAGGTCTGAGTATTTATTCACGTAGAAAAGGATTGAATATAACTCGTACTTTTTTTTATTGTGCAAGTAAAAAGATAAACTCGACTGGCACAGGCAAATGGAAAAATGTCAACTTATCTACCAGCGGGTTTTTGTTATTGTTGTTGTTTTGAATCAAGGACTCAGGCCTCTGAGGCCTGTACTACTGGATTTTCTGTTAATCGAGGTAACTTCAGGGTTAACCCTGGGTTTTCCGTACTGCGACGCTGGTTCACTTCTCACCGGGGTAAATCACCATGGCAACTTACGCTGGAGGGCTAACCTGCTCCGGGGCAGGTGATGCTCTGGATAAGAGATCAGCGAGTATGAAAATGGCCCGCCCGTTCTTAGAGGAGCGCTTAGGAGAGGAAGAGTTTTGAGGGTTAGATGCAATCGTTTTTGATCGCCCCGATGACATCATACCAGAGCTTCAGATTTTCATGCGCTACATATGTCAACTGATGGAGCCACATGTTGCACATGTGACGCATCGCAGTCGGGTGTGTGGGCTGCAAACAATATCAAGTAAATTCCCTTGATTTCATCCGTGCAACAGAGACGGTGTGGAGAAATAGAGCCTCGTCACTGAGCGCTCTGATTTATGTTTTTCTGCTTGTTCTCGACTTGTCCACGAGTCCGTTTGGCTCCACCAGGGTCGCATCTGAAATGATGAGGATAATACTAACGGCCACACACGGCATAACTGCAGTAACGAGAAATTAACGGAAGGCGCGCCTACTTGTGCCGTCGCGGTGAGGAATTAATATTCCAATACAAAACGTGCTGAGCCTCAAAAGAGCTCAATCGTAAATATATAGGAGAGGAAGGGCAGCGAGGAGGCGCTCTGCTCGAAACACCTGTGCCATTTATATTGTCCTATGAATTAATATTGTATAATCTCACGTATTTACGCATCAACAGAGTCATCAGTTCTGTTCCTTCCTGGCTTTTGATGCGGCAGAAGCGTTGCTCATGGCCTGGCCGATATGTTTGAATTCTTCATATTTTTGAAGAATAAATGTCCCCTCCGTTGTAAAGTGGGCTGCTCTGCAGGGTTTTTCCACGTTCGTGATTGGTTGGACGCTGCGAACCCCGCCCCTTTTTTAATGTGATCGCGGACTGATCGAGATTGGAAAACCCTGGGTTCAATTACCAAGTTGATAGCCAGCTTCGCAGTACCGCTTATCTGGATTGCGAAATGTCTGGGTAGGTCAGCCCAGGTAATGGAGAGATATCCTGGGTATGTTAATCCAGTTTTGTAGTCCAGGTTATTAAACCAACCTGTCTATCAAATCCAGGTAGTTTAACACCCTTCAGGGTTTCATGGAGCGATTCTCAATGCATGATGAGGATTTGTGTTTCATGAACAGCGGCAAAGAATTCGTGAGAAAATAAAGAAAAATCGAAAGCAAAATAAATGTCAAGGCTTCTAAAATATCTTGCTGCTGGACAAATATAAAAAAAAGTTTCGGTCTGAGCCTCCCGCCTCAGCCGCTTTATCGTTTGGCATCCGATGATTCAGCAGGTATCACACAACTTTTCCTCTCGCCAGCGTTTTGATGAGCCGGCTTTGCTATGCCAGTCAGGTCCCAGTCCACTTGTTCTTCCAAAGCTCCAATCAGCGGCTCAATCTCGATGCAGTTATGTACCATATAGGTGTGAAAACAAATTTTCTTGGCAGTGTTCATCCCTTTTTATAGTGCTCATGGAAAATGTGTGATTCTGTGATGAGCTCTTTCACTCCGAAATCATTATCCGGTATCTCTCAAGCATTAAATAGCACCTGATTCAATCCCCACCTCCCCCAGCGGTAATCCCTTTCTTTCATTTCTGTTGCAGGTTCCAGCCCGACGCAGCAAGTCAAGCAAACCTGCGTGCGCAAGAGCCTGATATGCGCCTTCGCCATCGCTTTCATTATCAGCGTCATGCTCATCGCGGCCAACCAGGTGCTGCGGAGCGGCATGAAATAGGAGCTGCAGCTTTTTTCTTTTCTTTTTTTTTTTTTTTCCGCCCCCATCAGCCTTGACCACCACCCTAAAGGCTGCCTTACAGAAAAATGACCGGAAATAAAGCTAGAAAAAAACAAAAAACAAAAAAAACAAAAAAAAAAGCAACAACAGACAATCACCCAGCTGTGAAACAGGCCGACATGTGACTGCCGGATAACCCGAGATCACCCAGGACACTTCGTGTGCGGGACGTTGACTTGGTGCCAGAGAGATGTCGGAAAAAAAAAAAACTTTATTAAAGGACGCCAGGACCTCACGTGCAAAAGTGCCAGCAGGAGCGTTGGAGGTGGACAGCTGACCATACATATCACTCCCCATGATACAGCGTGCGGTATTCATTAGCTACGTGCATTTGAGCAGTGTTGCGTTCAGTACGGTGGCAGCTATAGAGAGAAGTGTAGTGACTGTCCAGTTGTTGTTATTCGTCCAGTGTATCATAACGGTTACTATATAAAAGTAGAAAGAAATATGTGAAATACTGTTTGGGGTTGGGGTGGGAAAAAAAAAGGCGTTCCTCAGGCGGGAAAGGCGCCACATCACGCACATGGTGTGGCGGCGCAGCACGGGCTTGCAACATTGCTCAAAGGCCGCTCGGGAATTGGCGATGGCCTAGGTAGGAAATGGCGATAACGCCTGTGACTGCGTCGACGGTTTTCGCTCGCAAGCGGCGGGCGCGTCGGTCTGAGCAAGATGGAGCAGGGTGAAAGCGGGTCAATGGCTCCTGGGAGGGAGGCGTCGGGGTGCGGGATCGACAGGGAACGGGGCTGGACAGCGACTGGACACGCGGTGAACTCTCAGCGCTCCCCACGGCGGGCGACCCATCGTCTATGCATGAAATGCATGGATTTGAAAAAAGAAAAAAAAGAAAAAGAAAAACAAAGTTGTCTTGACGCGTAGTTCTTATCAGTGTTTTAATCATTATGACTGTGTAACAGCTGTTTATTTTTTTTTTCAAAAAAAAAAAAAAAACGTACTACAATGACAACTGTGAGCAACTGTGTGCGGTGCGAGGTGTCAGCGATCGCAGCAAAAGAGAAGCAAACAACTGCATGAAAAAAAGAAGGGCTGCTTTTGGTTCATGCTCATTCAAGCTGTTTTTTTTTTTTTTTCGGCGGGGTTGCCAAGCCAGGTGGGTTGAGGTGTGTGTGTGTGTGTGTGTGTGTGGGGGGGGGGTCCTTTTACCTCGCTGGGCACCTCGATGACCATCTGTCACCGCCATCCAAGACGAGCGAACTGCAAGACGTGCGCGCGCGTGTCTCTCATCCATTCAAAGAATATGCATTGAACCTATTGGTCGCTGATGAGGATGGGGAACATGCCGGACTTGCGTCGTTTTTGGGCGGTCTTCTGCCCGGAACGCGTTGCCGCAGAGCAATAAGCGGAAGCGAAGTCGGCGTCTCGCGGGAGCTTTTAGCAGGCGAATTCTGGGAAAAAAAAAAAAAAAAAAAAAATGTTAGCGCCGACAGACCTGCCAGCTGTTTGGAGGTCTTTAAATATAGAAAAATCGCTCTGGCACTTTTTAAATGAAAGCTTTGGCAATACAATAGAGACGCTGGCTCTGGAACTCAAAGAGGGGAATCACAGCGAGACTAAACAGATGAGCGGGAACCTGTGCGCTCGACGCTGCCCAGTGCATGTTTGACAGGAGCCAACTGGTGTAAAACTGTTGCAATAAAACATTAATATCTGTGAAACCACCACATGAATTCGACTTGGTTGGAGTTTAGAGTGTTGTGCATGCATCTGGGTCACGTTTGTCACTGTAAATGCGTATTGTACATATTCTGTGTGAACCGACTTCAACCAAAGCTCGGAGGGAGCCTCGACAGAGAAACTGGGCCGCCTCTTAAGTGATCTTAAATCTGATTCGGTCATCAACGGAGGGGAAGATGTGTTTGAGGTGCCATGCGCAAAAACATTTTCTGACATGTCGGAAAACATTTAATCCCAATGCTTAAATTGAGCCGTTCAAAATTTTAAAAAACAAACAAAAAAAAACTGTGTGTGTGTTAAGCCACTGCAATATAAAGGTCTGGATATTCCCCATGACATGAGTATCTGTGTTAGGATTGCTACTGGCAGCTCTGCAGACCCCATAAAACCCCACAGACCCGGAAAACCAAAAAAAAAAGTAGACCACCGCATCGCCTGGAGCCGGGTGGGATAACAATTACCTGATGCATCCAGGCAATTTGTCAGCAGTGTCAACTCTGAGGGGAACACACACTTATAACCCAGTTATTAACAAATACCTTTGTTTCCATTCTGCACTTTAAATTTGCTGCTCCGCACAAACAACCACAACAACAACAACAACAACAACTCACCGCCATGATTGTTCATCCATCTCACAATATAGTTTAGACATGTAGAAAGACTTTATCATAGATTGATCTATTTTTGTGATAAGCGTTCGATGGAATAGATGAAGAGCTGACTGACTAATGACACTGTTGCGTTGCTTTTCTATTACGATCATCACTGAGGGGAACATTTCCATGGGGAATAAAGTTAATAATGATTTGATTTGTTGCCTTATTCTGTGAGACACATATGCATACATCTGATAACACACTAACCATGAAGTTTATTATTTATTGCCAGAGCATAACAAACAAACCAGTATTTATTTTCTTTACACAGATGAGAAATACTATATGAATATGTTAATAGTCCACTGAATGTTCTGTTTTCATTGTACTGTACTTTGATACTCGTCTTTGGATCTTGCAAAAAAAAAGAAAAAAAAAAAAGAAAAATGTTTATTGACTACGTGCTATCTGTTCATTGACTCCACCCAATGTTCTTCTATGTCTGTGGAATTGTATTTCACATGAATAAAATTGCATAACCATGTCATGTGCCTGGCAAGTATATAAACTGTATATATATATTCTTTTTTTTTTTTTTTGCCGAATCCTCAATCACAGCGAGCCGACTGCTTGAAAAAGCTGCGGATCAGCTTCACTGTATTGATAGACATCTTGACATTTTAGATTGAAATCCTGAGACAGTGATGGATTTTTTTTTTTTTTTTCTATTTAGCCCCATAGATTGCTTCATCCCATTCTGCGCCGCCCTTTGGCTAAGCCGCGAGTTTTGGGCCCCATCTGTCACATTTATCTCAACAATATCACCTCATATGTCTTTTGTCAACAGGTGATGCTCAAGCTCGGCTGAAGCCCAGTGGGAAGGCGCCAGAAACTGTTAATAATAATTGGATATCTATATTAAATGCAATTGATACCCACAATCTCAAGAAAGACGCTTGCTGTTGTTGTTGTTGTTGTTATTATTTTTAGAAAGATGGTTTAGGTAATATATCTTATCTGCACCGGACGCTTTTTTTTCTTTGTTTTTTTTTACTCTTTTGCCTCACTCATCTTTCAAGTTGAAATAATATTCTTTATTTATTTATTTTGGGCCAAAATAGAACACCACAGCCTTCATATTGTACGCTCACACATGTTGTGATTCGGGTCTCTTGCCCACAGCGCCGTGCTCTGTCTTTGAGCTGCTGAAAATGTAGGTGGAGAAATGAGATTAGGATTTTATTTATTTATTTATTTATTTATTTATTCTTAGAAATGCCAGAAGCCAGAGAGTGGATTTTCCTAAACTGAGTTTCAGTCGAATAATAGATTCAAAACGCCTTTGATGTTACTGTTGGACCATAAATACTCGCGTTATTTTTGGTAATTTTATTTTGAAACCTGAGCTGGCGACGACTCTTTTACTGTGGCGACAACTAACGTGTTTTTTTATGGGGGTTTTTTTGTGTGGAATATTACTCCTCTTCTAAATACCTTCTATTCCTCCCAGTCAAATTGCTGAATTAAAAAAACTTGGTAACATTCCCTTGGAATCGGACTGCAGCGCGATGAGCGATGCCTCAAACGGAAGCAGCTGATCCAAAATATGACACGTGCTGTGAATGTGTTGAAAATCAGCATCTCCGGTGGAAGTGAACTATGCCCCAAAATAACGTCTAACACACACACACACACACACACACACACACACACACACACACACACACACACACACACACACGCACGTT
>CAAKHG010042993.1:54077-80830 GCA_901007715.1 Dactylopterus volitans | reverse complement strand
CTGTTAGACAAACATGAAGCCAAATAAAGTCCATGGAAGCAGGTGTTCAGAAATGCTCTTGACTTCGTACACAACAGCTGCTAACACACACACACACACACACACACACACACACACACACACACAATGCGCACGTTGTTGCAAAAAGGGCCACATATGATTATTTTTGTATACTTTAAGACATTTTTCAAATTGATATGATCTGGAAAAAAAAAAAAAAAAAAAAAAAGGTTCCAAATGACAGAACAGGCCCTTGCCAGAATGAGCTACGAGTTTGTCATTCCCACGGGGAGAGGAAATGGGAAAAGTATATTATTTCTTTTGTCTCAACATTAATCAGTGGCGGAATGCCTCAAGGTGAACAGTGGTAATCAAAAGGAAATAACTGGCATGACATTCATCTTTTGTGTGTGTTGTGTGTGTGTGTCTGTGCTATGTAAAAACCTTGAGGACACACACATACACCGTCGGCAAACAACCGGCAATGACCAGCGACCCATTACACTGACCTGATGATCAATGGAGGTCAGAAGATCCATGAGCACATAAAAATCATAATGGAAGAATGTGGTAGTGGAGCAAAAAAAAAAAAAAAAAGGAATAAATAAAAAAAGTAAAAATCCGTATTTTTCCAGAAAGAGAAGCCTGAGCCAGATTTATCCCAGATCCCTTTGTGAGACCACTGACTCATGGCAACTTCATCACTCCGCAGCAAGGTTCAGAGATAGCATCATTGCATCAGTCCGTAAAGGGCTTTATCTGAAGTACCGCAGGTCACTAGAGCTTTCAGAAACCCGCAGACGGCCATCATATTCCCTTCTTGGCGAAGCTCAAAAGCAAAAAGAAAGAAAAAAGAAAAATCTTGATGCCATTTCAAAAGAAAAAAATAGGTTATAACATGGTTCTTAATATGACTCGAGGCCCAGAGATGGCGGAGGCCCAATGGGTGGTGGGATGCTGCCTCGGTGGCAAGCTGAGGAGAAACATAAGAGGCGGGGGAAAATAAATAAATAAATAAAACGACCCAAGATAATACCTAAAAGCAATGTAAACCCTGAGAGGAAGTTTCGCTAATCTCATCAAAGCAGCACATAAAACAAAAAAAGAGCAAATGAGCACGTTTCCCTCTCTGCCATGCACCTAAATAAGCACTAAGCTGATACAGTGGAGTAGCGGCGGTAATCAAGTTTATTTATGGACGGTGGCGCTTTAGTGAGCAAATGCAAGTTTCCTCTGCGGCTCTGAGAAGCGGTTTGTCCGCGCAAGTGCTCCCACGTGAGAACAGCAATATTTAAAACGGTATCAAACAAAAGGGGGAGAAAGAAAATTTAATCGAAGGCGCAACAATGTATGTTTATGTACGTGTGTGTGTGTGTGTGTGTGTGTGTGTGTGTGTGTGTGTGGCTTCGCGATTCGGTTTGTTCCGGTCCTTCTCTCTTCCGGGTCTCTAAGCGGCATGCTGATGTCACGGCGAAGGCGCCGGGCACGTCTTGCGCTATCACCAGCCGCGCTGAAAGTTTATTATCGAGGGAGCGCCTGTGCTCGCCGAGCTGCCCGTTCCGCCGGGCAGCGGCCGGTGGGAGATCCGCGAGCCCTCCGGAAAATCAGCCCTGTAATTTGTATCAGTGCATATTGCGGCATTAGATCACGCTGCTTTCAACGGGGGCATTAGCAGTCACATCAGGCCGAGCTATGAAATCCCACTGAGAGCCGGTGATTAAAAGGGCCGGTTCTCACAGCGTCGGCAGAAAAATGGAGACACATCTCACATCCATTGCTGATGAGCCCGTTTAGCCTCCATAGATGAAGATCTATAAGCTGATTAACGATTTATTCTTTTCGTTTCTCGGGTTTGCGCGCGCGGGCTGGCGCTGGAACTGCTGAAATGAGTCATTATAGCAGCCAGAGTGAATCAATAGCAAACAAAAGGTGCAGCGAGCCGAAGCCATTTAGAGAAGTTAAAAAGGTGATCAATTGTATTGTGAGCCGCGATTGAATACACTCCGCCGGTTGGATGGGCTCACTTTTGCTTTCCTTAGACCGCAGACACCAGGGTCTTTGTGTGTGTATTCTTGCTCCGTGCACAGACCAAACTCTGCCTTTTAAGCTCTACAGAACAAAAACTCCCCAGAGAAAAGTGGGCAAGAAAAAGGGATCCGGATCACGATATTTTTCGTAGCTGCCGGCGTCTAGTCGTACGCTATTTCATTGACACTGTGTACCTCATGAGATCCAGTTGGAAAAAAAAAGAAAAGAAGCTCCTAATTGAAAGCTTAAGGTCACTGCAAGAAAAATATGCTTGTTAACTAATTTCAGGAGCGGTCTCGAATTGCCTTACGCGTAGGTAGCATGGGTTTCAATATTTAGAAGCATGACCCTCCAAGCCTGCCCACAGCCACTAACCCGCACTACCCCCCCCCCGGCACTACCCTTACCACCACTCAACCCCGCGCCCACTCCGCAGGGACGGATAGTATCACGCAACTGCAACAGCCGAAGCGCTTTGCCGCAGACGTGTCAGGTGCTGCTGCTGCTGCTGCTGCTGCTGCTGCTGCTGCAGGAGGTGGCTGCATATGAGGGGACTGACGGATTTTGCGCTTTATGTTCACACAGTAAATAACATGCCGTGCTGAGGAGAGAAAGAAAAAAAAAAGAAAAAAGTCTCTCTCAACCGAGCAGTCAAGAGCTGAGAATTAAAAAAAAAAAAAAAAAAAAAAAAATCATTTCTTTTGTGTTGGAGGAAATTTGTTGATTACAAAAGCGGCAAAACTATTTTCTCTTTCCAACTTTTGCACCAGATACTTAATGGTGATGACGGAGCAGACAGGCTCTTTGGCCTGGCCTGATTGGCTCATTCAGCCTGACATCCCCGGTTGATTGCCGAACGCGCATTGTCATTTTCAGCAAATGCAGCCGCTGCGACGCAAAGCGTTTTTTTTACATATATTCGCAGCCATTTAGGAAAATGTCATATGAAGGCTCAAAGTGCACACACACACACACACACATGGGCATTTTGGAAAGCGTTAACCCCGTAGCAGGCAGTGTTCCACCCGAATGGCGAGAAGAGCATAACATGCTGTATTTATGCATCAATTATTTTGAAGCGAGGTTTTTTTTTCTTCTCAGAAATGCCATTTTGATAACCTCAATAGCATATTTACAGTATTCAATTTGCAGCGGTACTAAAATCAAATTTGAACTTGGATGCTAAATCCCATGGTCCCATTGTGTTTTGCAGCTAACAAATCCAAATACAAAAGGCCATGCACAAATAAGAGAGAGAGGGGGGAAAAAAATGAAAGCTTCTACTTCATTGCGTTCCAGCCTGCATTATTCAATGCCAGAAGTACTTACAGTGATTCTGACTGAAGGTAAAAATCAGAAATGCTGCTTTTCAAGAGAGAACCCACCGTGCATGTACTCCAAATAGTTCAAGTTCAGCTTTCAGTCTAATTGGGGTGGTCTGGGGTGTGTGCTCTACGCCAGTTTTACAGCAGGTTGCAAGGCAGAACCGAAAATATCTCGATAGTTTTAGTGCGGTTTCGAAAATAATGGTTTAAAAAAAAAAAAAGATGGCAACTAATAATGGTTCTTTACTTCCAAAGGAGCCGTTGTCATGCGGTCTCGCTACTTTAGTGGCTATTAAACCTCACCTGAACCCAAGTGCAATACCAGCTCCGGAGCAACAAGCTTGGCCACATTGTAGGTTGAGTTATTGATGTCGTAAATATGGAAATTTCAGTCACATCAGTGCAGTTTTTTGGGTTTTTTTTGTTTTGTTTTTTTTCCGGTTAATGTTATGTTTCTTGTCTTTGGCGCTGTAGACAGTTTATGCCCCGCCCCTCCCCTCCCCACCAAGACGTCTCTTCCGCTCTTCAAACTGTAACGTCGTTACAGTCTCCAGACATCTGGCCATCGCCCCGCAATGACTTATAGACGTACGCGCGGGTTTTTTTCTGATTCATCTCACGGCGACGCGCTTCCAATCGCCGCCGCGTCTGCTCGACTCCATTGTGTCATGTTTGTGTCTGTCTCCGGGATTGTCTTCGGGGGCATTATCATTCATGTCATGGTCATGGACCGGAGCCAAGAGCTCGATTGGTTCAGGAGTCATCGAACTTCCAGTTTTAATTGAATTGAAGCCGCTCTCTCCCCAGGAGTCCGCCGGTGGCCCATGGGTAGAAAATACTAAGCAGAGCATTAAGAATATGCATGAGGTGGTTAGGGTGCATTAACTGCAGGGTTTAACAAGGTTAATGGACAGTGAATATCAATAACACAATGTTTTGTCACAGGCGATCTGTTTGTATCCATGTCAGCCGGCGTACATAGATTTCAGGCTGAACAAAAACAAATCATGACTTTGGAGACTAGCTTGAATGAATATTTAATAAACAGCGAAGATGAATGCGGCTCCATGAGACAGAACTTGGGCTGCTGATAATGAATTTCAATCTTGATATATGGGAGACATTGTCAAATGTTTTCAGCCCTTTATTTCACTCTCACTTTGATGTGCCGGGCATCTTCATAAGAGAATTGTCATGCAGTCGTGATTTTTTTTTTCTCCCCCCGCCCCCCTCCCTCCTTTAGGAGTGTGTTGCACCGCACACCGCCATGTTTCCCCTCAGCCGTTTGTCAGCTTGAAGGCAGCTCGTCATCATCCAACTAACTATCGGAGAATTCTCAGAAGCTGGGTGGCTTTTTTTTGCTCCAGAAAAAAAAAAAAACACACACACACATCAGAACATGCATAAAAGAGTTCAGAAGAGTGTTTGAGGGAGTTTAGAGTAATGAGTCTTTTTTTTGTTGTTGTTGTTGTTGTTTTTCTGAATTAATCATTGCTTTTGAAAAATTAGCAAATGTGTGCGTTTGATGGCGTGCCACATTCGTGCGTTGCACAGATCGGTTAGCAAAACTGCTCTTACTCTCCTGGAAATCCCGCACGCTCAAAGCTTCGATACTTCTGTCAGAACACGTCTCAGATAGATATCAGAGCCCTCAGTCAAATGGTTGGCAGCATCGCGGCGGCTCCGTCCGCCTCAGCTTGGAACTCAAAGCTTCAAATGAGCTCCCATAAATCAGACTCTTAAAAACAAAAAAATCTAACTTTTAAGCACAAAGAGAGCATTAATAGAAGAGAAAAAAAGGAGCACAAAACAGATTTAATTGAAGACATCGCGCAACATTCCGGTATTAAGGGGAACTTTAGGAAACGCAATCAAAGGGGAAAGGAATAACTTTTAAAAAAAGAAGTTGTGCGGCTCATCAACAGCAGATGCTCGTTCTGTCATAAACAATTTCTAAAGCTGCTAGGACACATGATGCATCATGGGTTTGTTTTCCAGCTGCTGGAATCTATTCATTCAAAACACAAGGCCCAGAGGAACCACATACGAGCTGACCAACTTCCAAGCCGACCAGTTCATAAAACTGATTTAAAAATAAGAGAGACGAGAGGTATCGTACGAGGATGTGGAGATATATAATGCATAATTAAGTGTATGCCAATATTAAATCAGTTTAATGCCCTGAACGCTGGTGGCTGTGAGGGAACGTTATATTAAATGGTTGATGGAGTATGACATTATGTCTTCATGCGTTACAGTAGCTACTCTCTTTTTTTTTAAATATCAAGTTAGAAGATTGAATGTGATATGACTTGAGTCCAGAGTGTAAACCACACCCACTCTGTTCGACTAGAGCGATACAGGCAATGACGTCCGCACACGCCTGCTCTCTACAGGCGGCAAACAATAGAAAAGGAATCAGGTTATTGTGCTGGAGGGTGTTGGTGTGCTCCAGATCTTACCCAGAAATCCTTGCTTTGTCTCCATGGATGCAGACAATGCGGTATGTTATGCAGGATTGAATTATGTGGCGTCGAGGCGAACACAAAAATAGCACATCTGAAATGTATGTGCAAGACATCATCATGTAAGATAAATAACAGAAATAATGAATAAAGATCAAGGTTAACGCCCCCCGCCCATCAGTATATTTAACAGACTATTGACTGGGCTCCCCGAGGGCTCCTGTCAGAGATAATAAGAGCAAAAAATGTTCACACATTAAAGTTACAAGTGATGTGATTGATGCCATTTTAAAGAGCTGATTATTCTGATCACGATTTTTCACATTTCATTTGCACATGAGGCAAAGAAAAATATATTTTTTTTGCTCCCCTGAAAATGCAGCTTTTTTCAAAAATATTTCGGTTCAGGTCTCATTTAGTTTTCAGTCATTAGCAAGTAAACTTTATTTAGGCTCCGCCTCTTCCCACTTCCTATTTCACACCTCTGCAGCCCTAAACATGGTCACATTTATGCTTATGTCCTGATTGTGCTCTGACTGCATCTCAATACACTATTTTGCCCATTTCATACTCTAATAAAATGTCATTTTACAGCCATAAAACATTGCCGGAACCTTCGCATGGGCCTGCTGCCGCGAGCTGGAACGATGACGTTCCCACCGTGACAGGGGAGCGACGCTTCGTGCCGGCGGTCACCACGAGGACCCGACGTAACCGTGGATTCATGGAGTGTCAAGCTGACGTGTCCCTGACGGAGACGTTTAACCTGCGCCCGCTGGCTCGCGGACCCATCCCTTTGATTACCAGATAAATGGCCAAACCGCAATTCAGGCGGCGGATCCGGCTGGGTCAGCGTGTTAACTGAGCCTCGCGTTGGCGACACGTTGACAAATCCATCGGCCCGCCCTGGCAAACGCGGCGATCGGACGTCTTCGAAAGCAGGCGAGGTCACCCACCGGTGACTCTTTGAGGATAACTGCTGGTAACGGATGACTCAGAACCATTCGGTGGAGGATTCATGGCACATAATGTCGGTAAAATTGCACGCAGCGTGTCGCCGCCTCAGGCTGGGATGAAAGCCAAAAGGGACAATGGCTTTCTCCGTCTAGATGATGTTGAGAAGTAGTATTCCCCTTTTGATTAATTAGCTCATGTGCTGCCAGGGAACATGACCAACAACAGAATTTCCTCTTGGCGAACAATTCATCTACCGGGATTCTTTAAAAAAAAACAAAAACAAAAAAACAGATGAGATGCTTGTCTCTTTCACTTTTTTTTTTTTTTATCTAGCTGGGAAAGATTGATTCTGCAGTATATGTCACTTTAATAAATGTAATTTTCTTTCACTTCAACCACTTCTTTTTGATTTTGGCTGCGTTTCCGTGGGGGGTTCTTGTGCTCGGTGATACTTGCAGAATTCAGAGCTGAGGGATTGGACAGGCAGATGGATCGTGTTTGTGGTGGATTCTTATCTGTAATGGTAGGGGATTTACAACTCCTCGTGCTGGGTAGATGGATGGACCGTGTTGGCTGGCATGACTAGACCCACTGGACTTTATGAGGAAAGACGGCTAGCTGTGGCCAGACTGGATATTTCTGCCTAAAATGTCTCCTCTTCATGCCATTGAAAACGAACCCCTTCCAAGGTGTGTGATGCGTTTCACATTTTCATCATTATGGCGTACATGAATCAAGACGAGCCGGTAGTTTGCCTGGTCCAATAAGCAGAGAAAGCACAGACTTTATTTCACCAGGATAATCCACTCGGTATCAATGGGTATCATGGGTGTATATTATGTAAATTAACAATAAAACAAATGGTTTATAAAAGACCAAAAGCCTGGTCTCCACTGCCTGCTGCACAATAGCAAAAGTTGCACCCTTGTGTCCTGTGTTTATTTAATATATGCATCCAAAACTCTCTGCAAGATTAGTACTGAAGTACATTAAATATAAATGGACCTCTGGTAGAAAACTTTTTTTTAGGTCAGAATTTACATAAGTTTGGCAAAGGTCAGCGGCAAATAAATGCAACATCCCCAAATGCTTTTTTTTTTTTTTTAAGGTAAATTATGGATTGACTGAAAAAAGAAAAATACAAAAAAAAAACACTCAAACAAGACCCAAAAATCATGTTTTAAACTTCAGTGACAAGAGTGAAACAAACCCACCTCTCACGTCAAAAGCAAATTTGGGGAATAAAAGGCTCTTTTCAAAACACTTTCAAATCATGGCAAAAATATAGAACCTCTGATAAACTAAGCACAGCCGTCTTTATGTGCCTTGCACCGAGCGGAGAGCAATTCTCTTTGTCATCAAGCCCGGCAGATGTACTACTCTTGCCCCTGATAAAATATTCATATCTCAGTACTGTACGGTGAGTGGCCATTTAAACCACCGGGAGAAGTGAATTGCGCTGCCATTCCTCCTTACCCAGGTAATCAGTGGCAAATTGAAAATATCCAGCCGCCAATTTCGGGCCGAGCTTCAGTATTCTCCCTCTCCCAGTATGATGTCACATTTTCTGCTGAGCCTTGTGGCTGTAAAGCGGGAAACAATATAAGTGGCTTATGAATGAGATTTGAATTTCATGGCCCAATATCACTGAGAGTGGGTAATTGGGCAATATGTATTCTGTATCCCTAAAAAAAAAAAAAAAAAAGGCAGCTCCTCTCATTCTGATTTGAGTGGGGACGCTCATGGGGGTCAAAAGGAATGGCGTCAAATAATGGAGCCATACACGTGTTCCTATAAACTATCATATTGCAATTTCTCTGCAGAGACCAGGTTCTGTTCCGTCAGCCATAATCTGGGGAAATGAGTAAGAAAGATTGAACAATGTCCCGGAGGCTTTAGCAGTAGGCTTGCAGCCTACCGCTCTCCCTGCAGGCCTTGCACAACCACAAGCTCATGGTGTATTCTTGGAAGTGTTTTTCTTCAGTTGCTAATGGTAACGGGTTATGGAGGAACAGCAGGGGGGTGGGGGGGCTGCAGAGGTGGGTCACTTGTGGATGTGTTACTCCTTTAATGAATAGAAGTTTTCTTTACCAGCTTGGCAGTCTTGGTTAAAGAACAGGTTCGGCCAAATTACAGGGACACAGTTTTCCTGCCTGACGATCGAAATAAATGGACGAGTCTCGTGGAGCTGGATTCATGGTGCACATGAATCATCCAGTATCCACGAATAATGGAGCGATGCGGCTTTTACTTAGGACGCTGGAAAGAGCGGCAGGTCTTGCTCTCAATGAACTTTGTGTCTTTAATCAATGTAATCATGATTCCGTCAAAAATTAAAAAAAAAAAAAAAAAATCCCCTAAAACTGAACGCTGCACTCGCAATGCTGTCGAGCGGTGTTTTGGGTCGATAGGTTGATTGATTCATCATTGATTTGCCACACACAGCTGCCGTCCATCACGACACATATTTTGATAGCATCAATTTTAAATAAACCAAACAAACAAACTAAAAAAAAAACACACGTGAACAAACATCTGCATGAAAGCAACCTAAAAAAATGAGAGAAACCATGTCTGGGCAGTAAAAAAAAAAAAAAGTACTTTGACATTTTAGCTTGGCTCATCCACGAACATAAAGAGGCTGGGGTTTATCACCAATACTGCAACAAACCATGAGGAAGTAATTGAGATATTTTGGCCTCACTCTCGAAGAGCTGTCATTCTGTCTGGTTTAGACATACAGCATGTTTATGATTTTAATGCATTCCTTGGATTGACAGTTAGTAGAATCTGAAGAGCTGTCATACTGTCTGGTTGAGATATATAGTATATTCAATTTAAAAAAAAATAGTATATAGTATGTATAAAGTTCATAGTATATTTATGATTTTAAGGCATTCCATGGAATGACAGTTAATGGAACTGTCGAGGAGCCATGTCCCGGTGTGCTCAGTTTCATAGGGGCTATTTGCCCTTCACTATGAAGTGTTGCTAGCAAAACCTTGCCAAATATCAGTATGCCAAATATTGATAACAACAAATCACATAATACAAGCAAAGCCAACAGGATTATGTCTGTGTGCAAATACTTTCCAATTTCCTAAGCCTGTATGCAGCTCAACTCCAAGCACATTAACGGAGAACTTTGGCATTTTTCTACCTAAGCCCTATTTTCCAAAGGATTTTAGGTCAAAGTGATTGATAGGAACAAAAAAACAAAAAAAAGTATTTCAATCTGTTCAGCGTTGAGCAAGAGCTCCAGGACCGCAGACCGGCTGCAACATGATCACGCGATCCAGGCACCTGTCCACGGTGAAAGCTGGAAAAAATAAAAAATAAAAAAAAAGACAAGCAAACAAAGAGCTGGATCTTCACCGGGATTCTTCCCGCAGTGATGTCAGACGTTGACATCAACTTGAGCCTGTCAGCCGTGCACTTCCAGAGGGCGCACAGTGAACTGCATTTCAGTTATTTTGTAGCTTCTGATGACAGTGTTCTAACGTGACGCTAAACAGATCACTTTTTTGCTCCTAAATTAGGTTGAAAAATACCAAAGTTCGCACATCTTAATTGACCTTCACTCTCTGTTATGTACACAGGCACCTGTAGAGCACCGCAGGAGGGCAGCTCCATTGCTTTCATGGAATGGTGCCATGATCGTTTCTAAGATCTTAATGCATCGGAAGCATAAAGGAATCGATCATTGGCGTCAGGCAAAGGTCAGGACACGCCAAGAGCAAGCCCCGCCCACGATGGAGAGGCTCAGATTGCCGACTCTTACAAATAACTTGGCACTGTGTTCGGGCCCGCAGCTCAAATTCAAAGAAAAACACTGAGTGGATTATCAAACCGATTCCAACAAAGAAACCATTTACATTCACCCTTTTGTGTAACTTTTGTCATATTTTTTTTTTTTTCAAAGCCTTTTAACCTTTCCCTTTATCTGCTGGTTCAACTGGTTATCTGCGAAGGAGAGGAAGAACAGCTTAAACGCCGTTGCGAGAGTGCGCTCTGAGATCACTGGCGTTCGACGGAGGACGTTTTGGCACCACACGGGAGAAACAGGCGGCTGAGAGAGCGAGAAATAATTGTCGGCCAATCAGATCGCGTTCTGCCAATCGAGTTCTCGCTGCCGCCTTCCGCTCGGCGCTACAATGTGCACAGCGGCAAAACAAATAGCTTTTCTTCTTTAATTCCTTCCGCCATTAAGCTCTAAAACACGTACCCCACCCATTTTAGATGAAACTGACTTGTTTAGATTTACTGATGGGATGTTTAGTTATTCATTTTGTTATTGATTTGATTGATTTTGTGTGCCCAAGTGTCTCGCAAAATTTCCCTTTACTGGTTGTTGTTTGTATGCAAATGGGGAAAAGCTGCAAATTAATTGTCCATTTGGGATGAATACAATACAAACTGAGCTGAAGACAAGCCCTCAAAAAGAAAAAAAACTTTAAACTTTTAAAAGAATGGAAATTAAGTCTTTATAAGAGTGAACAGAAGTAAATAATTTTGCCCCAGGATATTTTTAGGATAATTTTTTTTTTGTGTGTATGTGTGTGTGTGTGTGTGTCTGTATGTGCATTGTCAGGCGAAATTAACTGTATGATTTATATTAATACTTAAGAAGTCCTTTAATATCCTGACGCATTTGTCTCAAATGACAAAAAATGTCACCTTACCCAAAACTGCTGTAAAATGATGAAATATAAATATTTTTTTCCACTTTGAAACAGCTCAGTCTTTTAAAACTACTTCTGCGTGAAATATATATATAAAATGTGAAGTATATTTTTAGGAATTTTAACCCATTAAGGGCCAATATATTCACATACTCCACTGTTTTTGTTTTTTTTTTTTATTGGAGAAGAAACAAAAACAATTTTCATAAAATACATTTCAAGAAGCAAAGAAGCGAAGAAGCAAAATGTATTTTTTTTTTAAATATTTCAACATCAATAACAACACACATTTATCATTTCAGTAGCAAGGCACCCTTGCAGAATACCTTAAAAAAGTTCAATTTTGCTGCGTGCTTTGAATTGGAAAAAAGTACTGCCATCTGGTGGACAAACATAAAAAATAATAATTAAAAGCTAGTACTCCAAAAAGAAATCTTAACATTAAGGAAATGCATTAGTTTATGTTAAGATATGTCAAGATATTTTTTGTCATTGGGAACAAATGTATACTCATTTAAGGAATTGAGACGACCATTCTGAATTTCTTTACAGATGAATATCCTCTGGCAAACTTAAGCTATATTCATGCAACACATGCCAAAACTGCATGAAAAAAAAACCTGAACGGCTCAAAATGTCCCTCAGATCTTTTAAGCGTTCATACAAATTAAAGAACATGTTGGTTTTGCGTGTGACACCCGAGGAAATAGGTTCTTTTGCAGTTTTGATTGAAGGAGCCCTTCTCATAATTATTTCTGTATGAGAAACTTGTCATCGCAGTTTATGAACGCAGCCGAACTACAATAGTTTGTGAGTGTTAAAAAAAAAAAAACTCATGCGTCAGCCACCCGAGATTAAGAGGATCGCGATGTTTTCCGGGCGTCTTCGCGAGGCCGTCGGGCTCTCAAGCATGAGGGATTGCTGAAAAAAAAAAAAAGGGATGAGGTTATTTGGCTTGGATGCCGCGTCGCGTCCGAGCCGCAACCAATCATAATTAAGGCGATGACAGATTCACGAGGGCCCCATCATAAAGCTAAAGCCGGTGCATTTGTAAGGAAAGGATGCTCAGAAAAAAAAACATGACCAAAACATTAGGTTACGTGAGAAAAGGGAACATTATGTTCTCCAGACGAGAAGGGGCTATTATTCGCTGCCCTCCTCCACAAGAAAAGGCAATTTGATGAGGCGAAAGGTGCGAGGAGCTCCCTCACATGTGACCATTGTGTCTCTGTGGGGAATTTCTATTTCCCTTCTCACCACCGGCTGCTTAATAGCCTTCCTCTCCACCATCTAATAGAGTTCATACTTATTAAAACCGGGTGCGGGAGAGATTGAATGGGTCGGGCATCGTGGTGAAAATGCAGCAGGTATTAATGAGTAAGAATATGCGTTTCGTAGACCGAGGATGGAGGCTGTGTTTACCATATAGCACCTTCTCAAAGCTGTGTTCTTTGCATCGCCATAACCTCATTCCACCATTCACACTCGCATCTCACACACTCATGGCGGAAGGCTGCCATGCAGGGCGCCAACCTGCCCATCAGGAGCAATCAGGGGCTCGGATTCTCGCCCGCTGTCGCGAGAGGAGCCGGGAATCGCACCGGGAACCTTCCAATTACTAGACGGCCACGCTTGCTTCCCGGCTCGACAGGTCAGTTTGTGATGCTCAGCGCCAGGACTGTTATCTCGTCCTTGATCACCACATGTAAGCTGACCAGAGAGAACGCTGGCTTTTGAAGGCGGCACCACTGAGATCCCGGGTGGCGTTCCACACAAGTCAAATCCATAACAAAAAATGTCAATGTGCTGCCAGCGAATGGGAACATGGTTGAGACGATCTGAGGCTGGAGAGGACAAACATACTGGAAGTGGCTTTTTCCATGAGCTCTCGTCCAAATACCTTCTGTTGGGAGAGAGCTTAAGCTGTGTTCAAGGTAAATACGACCATAAACTCACCGGACGCTTTTCATGCATTTTACATGCGGGCTCATTCACTCGTTCACACTCTCCTTCGTACACTGAAGGCGGAGGCTGCCGTGCTCATCAGGAGCAATTAGGGGCTCAGGGTCTTGCCCAATGACTCTTCCACGTGGTCCTTGGAGGAGCCGGGGATTGAACCGGTAACCTTGCAACTGTGAGACTGCGCCACTACAGTGCAACATACAGTCCGGAGTATAAAGCAGTGTGACAAGTTAACATGATGTTTCACAATATGATCCGTGGTTTTGTTTTAAAGGAGAATGTTTTTAAACTTTTGTTTATCACAAAGGAACAGAAAAAGGCTGCTCAAGCTTTGCTGAGGTACTGGAACTATGAAAACTTCCACCTAGAGAAGAAGAAGAAAAAAAAAAAGTTTGATCTGAGACCCACAAGAACCCACTGTGACACAGCCGTCACCGGCCCCTTTAAATGTTCTGCAAGGTTCCTTATAGAGCTTTACACTTGACTTAAACTCCTGAGGTCCCTAAGTGACACTTGCTGAACATCCTCCTTGGGTCGTGTGACAGCGTGTGAACGTCCTCTCCAAAATGGCGGCGAAGCTGGTCAGCAGGTGTGACAGAAAGGACTCATTTCTGAGAGATTTTTTGTCATTCTAGGCGAGTTTCACGCTTTAATAGCTGGTCTTACATCACATTTAACCTGTCCTGACCACATTTCTTCAACAAACTGATATAAAACAAGTTAGGAAAATGGCCTGGTGACATGTCGCAGGGAAAATTCAACGTGACGCCCATTGTTACAGTAAGAAAAATGCTTATGAGCTCCTCAATTGTCTGTTGTAAATCCCACATAACTGTCCTAAAAGGAGAACTAGATCTGGGTCTTATGGGTTGAGGCCTGAAACCAGCAGCACCCGTGTCAATCAATTGCGTCTGTGTGGCTAAACATCGCAGGAAGTGTCGTCCTAAGGACAGCGGAGTGTGCGCGTGTAGGCAGCGGAGTGGGGTGGGACACAAATCACAGTAAACACAATGAAGATGTACCACAGTAGAGATAAATTCCATGTGGAACATCAGGCTACGGCCATCATAAACATTGAGAACATACGATGTCGTGTAGTTTATTCATAACAAAGCTTATCAAAATCATTGTTAAGCCCCAGTAGTTGCAGTGTTCACTGGGTGTAGATCTGAAAACTATGAATATAAAAAAAAAAAAAAAAAATCAGCATCTTGACAAAGTAGTAAAGCAATTTTGCAGCAGGCCACTACGCCAACAACCAAACCCAGAAATGGTTTGCAATGTTAATAAATCATGGTAGACAAAACAAATAATGAATAACAGGCATTGTGGGTGCAGACAGCGCGTATTTAAGACGGCGCATATTTAAGCCGGTAAAGGTTAATCACTAACATGGTGCAGCTGGTCAGGAGGGGGAACAAAAATCAGCCAATCAGCCACGGAGGAAACCCTTGAAATGATCCAGCTGAAAACACTTGCAGAGAGAACGTGTCACTCTTGCGGGGACTAAATCAAATCAAATCAAAGTTGCAAAGTTTTATAATGACGGCCACTTCCGAATGGGAGCAGCGCTGGGCGGCTCCTCCCACCCCCGCGCCGCGACGCGCTGGCCAATCACAGGAGCTCGTTCAGCGAGGGGCTGATTCCACCCAAATGCGCCACGCAGCGACACAAGAGATCATTCCTGCCTGTGGCCATCAGACGATATAATCCCTCTATTTACCTGCAGTAAATGCACACAGAAATATTTTGCACTCTGTAAATGTGCTCATGTCCTTATATTATCATATTGTGCTCAGAAGCACTTTACATTTCCTCTTCCTCTTAATATAGGTTCTATTGATTTGTTTATATATTTGATTTGTGCATACTGCACATATTTGGTCAATTTCGAGATGGTAATACTGACGTTACAGGAGTCAATATGTGGTATTTTACATTTATTTATACAGACATGGAGCAACTGTGACTGTGACCACAAAATTTCCTCACAAATGTATAAAGCATTTCTAATTCCGATTCTGACTCCGTAACCACACATCCTATTTGTACCAAACCTCTCGCGCCTGCATAAAATCCCATGTTTAACACTTTGGACACACAGATAAACTTCACACTTCCTCCGTTTGCGTTGTTTTCCCCTCCACTTTATCTTCGCCCTTGAAGCACTAATTAGCCGAGCTGCCAAGCCTGTCAGTGTCGTTTCGTGGGCACTGCCGGCTGAAGGTCACGCCGGTGAATTAAAAACATCCGGTATGTTGTCAATTTAGGTTGGAGGACCATGACTGTTTTCGGTCGCTTAGTTAGTCTTGTTTCAGTCTTTATATCCCAAAACTAAGCGCAGTCAGTAAATACAGTTTTAATTAAAAAACAACAACAACAACAACAATAAAAAAAAAACTATATTGGAAGTTCTATAAGCAAAAATTTGACCCCTTGTTCTGGGCAGCATCCAGAGAAACGGTCAAGGCCGTCCTCCGCTTGAATGTTCTAATCTCCATGAACAGAACAGCAGACCCTGCAGCTCGTTTGGCAAATGTGAAGTGTAGAGCGTCCTTTTTCTCTCTCTCTCTCTCTCTCTCTCTGTGAGCCCCTCTTAAATAATTTCCCTCCGACAAAAAGAAATAATAGAACACAAAATACCGGCTGGAAGCATCTGATAATCACGCGTTCCGAAAATGACGAAAACCGGCGCAAAGAGAGGAACATAAAGCAGTCTCTCCCCGCGCATGGCCCGGAGTTATGTATCATGTTCGAGTGGGGACAGGTCTAACCTTTATTCCTGTGATGAGGGGCGCTGCATGGTAATCCGTCCTCATTGGACTCTGCAGCACTGTCAAGTCCTCGCCGCTCCTCCGCCGGTCACTGACTGCCACTGTGTGGTCATAAATATTTAACACAGTTCTGCTGCACTCGTCTCTGTCGATTTACCAGCCTTGGAAAATTGGGTTCACAACACAATAATATGCTGATAAACGAAGCAATGTTTGATACGTGCGGTCCCTCCTAGAGATATGTGTAACGGGTTATTTTGTGCCTCGGGGATTCTGTCGCATTCAAAAAGTTGATTAATTGCCAAAGCGAGACCCTGTCCTCCAAAAATGTGTTTCGCCTCTCGTTGCTTCAACGTGGCGATTTAGGCTTCGCCGTGAAGAACGATGCGCTTTCACATTCATCTGCGGATGAAGGAGGGCTTCTCTGCGCTCATTAAATTTTAGTTAGGCGTTAATGAGGATTATCGGCCAGAAATATCAGCCTCTGCAGACACAAGTGGTCCTCGCACGATCCTGGCACGTCTTTAACTTGGTGGATGTGCCGGTCCAGAGAAAACCAGCACTTTTATGACAAAGCAAAAGAGTTCTTGTGTCCAGCAGCTGGACTTTTGAATATAAAATTTTTTTGCATAATCATGATTTTTTCTTTTTTGTCTAATGAGGGAAAAGAATCAAATGTAAAACTTACAAGTTAATGAAACTGCGTTATTGAAACAAAAATGAATTGCCGTTCAAGACCCGAGTAATTAAAAAAAGATAAAATCACAAAAGTATTTGAGGAAAAAAAAAACTTTTAACGATACACTGCATGGTGGGGTTTTTTTTATAGCCCACACTTGGTGGCTTGATGGCGTACTTTTCTCTATTCCACGCTTCAAGCCATCCCACGATAGTCTGGAGGACACTGGAATTTGACATTTAGAGTGCAGATTCATCTGTCTGTGACACCAACAGCAAATGTCAGGATTGTTTTAAAAATCAGACGCTTAGTTTGTCCTTCCAGAGGTAACTTTTTACACCAGCGACGAGCATTACAGGAAGAAGAGGCAGCCACAGTGTCCATGTAGTCATTTTGCTCATTGAGCAAAATCCGATTAAGTAAGAAGAATCCAATCAAACAACTTGGTTTTCACAATTATGGCTGGATAAACTGCGTTCAAATTGAATTAAATGCTCGGTTGAAATGAATAAGTCACATTCGGCTGTAATCGAAAGGCAAGGCAAAGCTGTACATATAATGGGGAGACAAAAAAAAAAAAAGTTGCAGCAGTCTGATGATTTTTTAATGGTAAATGTTGCGGGTGGGTGACATGGGCAGCACGCTGCGGTGGTATGGCAGCCCGTAGACGGGGCTCATCCTCGCGTGGCGGAACCGGTCCGCCTTGCCGAGCTGGCGCAGATGGAAGAGGAGGGTGAGCTTTCGGGTCATCGTCCTGAGCGCCAGGAAAGAGGCCAGGATCTGGGCGAGCAGGAAGCAGAGGTAGAGGGAGTGCACGGCTCTCTCCAGCGGCAGGATGATTATTTCCTCATCAGTCAGGAAGAACAGCAGCACCGGCAGCTGGAACATGAAAGACAGGAGCCAGAAGGCTGCCAGCTCTGGCACCTGATGACAGCCGGAGGATTTCAGGTAGGGTGGATGGAAGCGATGCAAAGATAATGCAGTCAGGCATCAAGTGCTTCAGTTGTATCCACATGAAAGCCCAAATAGCCGCTTTCACAACCACACACACACACACACACACACACACGCGCACGTACACAGAGGAACTCCCACTTCCAGCCAAGTTGATTGTTTACACATGCAGGCGGAATACTTGAGCAGACACTTCCTCCGCTCCGTTATTCGGGAGGCAAGTTCATAAAAGAGCTTTGTGTTGCGGTTCAGAGGGGACGTTGGTTTGAATTACCTTCTCTCTGAGGTTGCCAACGTAGCCCAGATAAAGTCGGACCACTTCAATAACGGTGAGGAGCACCATCCCGGTTATGAGCAGAGCCTGGTAGTAGCCGGGCAGATAATGGAACTGAGGATAAAGCACAGGCGTTACAGCTGCACCGGCGCAGATCTGGAAACTGATGATGATGATGATGATGATGATAATGTCCAAACGCACAAATGAAAGCATGATTAAAGCCGCCGTGTGAACATAATTGAAATGGGGTTCTAATCTTTCGATGATCCCGGTAATAAGTGCGTGCTTGACTGATGCACGCGTCTTTCAGTGAGGTTTGCGATAGGGAAGCGTTGTATGTGACCACCAGGGGGCACTAGTAAGTGATATGAGTCGAGCCATCACTTGCAGCCGAGGTTGGCATCAGCGTGGTGGATACATCATCTGGGAAATCAACGCACAAGCCGTCTTGGGTGCGCAATATTTTAGCCCTAAGAGGCCACAAACTATCTCTTCCTATCAAAAGTAATCTGACAGGAATTTGATAGGAATCTGTAATTCCCCGGCGTGGGATCAATAAAGTATCTATCTAGCTATCGATCTGCCTAAATTAATCCGAGTGTACGCTGAATAGAGTAAATGCCGTGTTATGGCTCTTCCCGCGATTAACAATCGGTGCCGGGTGTTGTGAGGGGGGGGATCGTCTGCGGCCTCGACGGACGAGCTCGCGAGCTTGGAGGTCCGAAGCAGGAACGCGGCGCTCCAGTGTCGATCATTAACGGGAGGTCTTCGGTCTTGATGGCGGCACCGATCATGGGCCGGCCGTCGTGAAGACGTGGCAGCGACTGGTGGCCAGTCCGTTTTAATGTCCCGGCTGCTCTGCGCCTCTTGACCAGTAGTTTGAGTAATCAGAATCAGAATCAGTAATACTTAATTAGAGGAAATCGAATGGTCACAGTCACAGTTGCTCCATGTCAGTATAAATAAATATTAGATGCAGGAAGGAAGTGCCGAGATAAAACCAATATAACAATATATTCACTCCTGTAATAACGATTTTTAACACTATTTCTGTCGCATGGATGCCATTCCGGCTAGCTACTCCCTGTTTCATCCCTCCATCGCTGCTGAAACCTGTGTGGGAACTTTTTTTAGACTTTCTTCAGGTTTCCATTCCTCATCTTCCAACTCTGATGGGTCCATTACTGTCGGATGCCGTTTTCCTAGAGCCTCCCATATCTTAGTACGGTACGGTCCGAACTCCCGCTCGTCATACTCATTTCCTGCCAGAACTGCACCAGTGTTAATGTCGCTGAAGAGAGTCCCGACTGCATGCATCATAAGCTCCCTGATATCTCCTAGTGCCAATTTGATTCCTGCCGCGTTTTCTTCCAGCGCTGTGATCCGTTTTCCAGCTCCTTGTGCGATATCAGGCAGCCTATTGGCCAGGCCAGCCATGCCCATGCATGCCAGTGGCACATAATGAGCGTCTCCCTGCTTAGTTATTGATGGACACATCCGTATCAGAGGTTCCTGCTCAGGTTCAGCTCTGAATAAGGTTCCTGACCGTGTTGTTTTGGCTACCTTCTCAATTCCAAACATTGTTTTTTTTCCATTTGTTGATCTAGTTGTGCTGCTTGCAGACTCCTTTTCTTGTCTCGTCTCCTTGTTCCCTTTCAATCACCACCCGCCCACTGATTTGCCTTGTAACTGGTGCACCGCTGGTTGCCTGGGATCAACAGTTTCTCCGTCTTTCTCATTTTGTACTTTGCTGCCTCGCTTTCTTTCCCTCCGATCTCTCTCCATTCCGAGCTGTTTGTGCGCATATCTTTGTCTGCGTCTTGAGTTTCTCATTCCTCCATCGAAGACTTCTTCCTCCTGCATCTCTTGTTCTGTTTCTCCATGTATGTTTTCCTCCTCTTCACTCTCCCAATATGAGCTTCCACCTAGCGTAACGTTTCTTTGACTTTCTTCTCTCCCCTGCACGGGATGAAGTGCCCTCTCTTTTTCTTTCTGGGTCTTTAAACGGGGCAATGTTTTCCTCACTTCTCGCTTTCCTTCACTGTGTTGGGGTTCTGCTGGGATAGGCTGAGGGGGACGTCCTCAAGTTCTTTGGTTTCTGTTCGCGTTTATTCACCGTGGTCAGGGTTAACTTTCCTTCCATGTCCACTCTCACATGGTTATCTGAGTCTGAGCATACTGTCATCAGGAACTGGCCAGCTCTGAATGGATTTTTATCTGACAGCGCTGCGGAGCACGACGGGGGTGCTTCCGGAGCTGAAGGTGTCTGCTCTTGTGTCATGCTCCTCTTTTTTCTGTAGCAGGTGTTGTGCTTCTTGCTCGAACCCCGTTAGCGCATCTCGCTCCTGTGCCCTTTTCTGCTTCTCGTTCAGGTTTCTTTTCCTCTCATCATTTTTCCTTGTTTTTTTTTTCTTTTTCGCTCTTCCAGCATGAATTTGCGCACAATCTGTGACATCGAATGAGCCCGTCTTCGGCCAGCGTGTTCTCTGTGATGTGCGCTTATGCCAGCTGCTCATGCAGCGCTGAATTATTGCGCCACCTCCTGGGTTCCGCTGCATAATCCCATGAGGCCTTGATGTAAGCAGATAGATTTCTATGAATCACCGGTTGCAGTGCGACTCCACACTATAATTTTTTTGCGGCTGTGACACTGTCCTTATAAGTCTGTTATTTGAGGTTCAACTGTCTGAACCGCCTTCTTCGGGTTTTCTATTCCTGCAGGCAAATTTTCCGATCTCCCACCTGGCTTTTCTGGGAACAGCGGACAAAGTTCTTCCTCGGATGCCAGAGTCGTTTTAACGGCTGCTCCCAGTTTACGTGCGGCTATTGTTCCTTTTTTTTCTGTTTTAGGTTCACAAACGGGGTGATTTGCCACAATTCAAGTTTAATCAATTGATCACCTTGCCAATGTCCGACTCCATCTTCATCTTAGTGTGATCTTTCCAACCAAAAGTGAGTTTGAATCGTTTGCGTCTCAATATCCCCTCCTTTGAGATAGTGATCCGGGGGTGATTACTTCTTCTTCACAATCCCTGAGCGCTATCTCATCCATTAATCATCAAACTGCGACTTAATTAGCTACTTTCAGTCTGCAGTTGAATTTGTTCAATACCCTCATGTATTTACTGCTAATTTATCATTAGCATTACTCTTGCTGTTTTACTTTGACTAATTTATATATACTTGCTAATTATCATCAGGCACAGTGACCGGTCTCACACTCACAATGTCATCCTTTTTATATCTTTTAAAAGTTGAAATTTAACCAGATACACGTTCAGTTGTTCTCCACAATCTTTCTGCTGGCGATGCAGAGGACAAAAAAAAAGATTAAGTGACCAGCTTCTTCTCCTATTACTTAATAAATTAACTCAGTATCTCTTTAACTCTGCCCGTTCAGTCCTTGCATCTCCGGGACACCTAAGCATCAAGCCGAGCTAACCCCAAGACTAAGAGCGGTAGCTGCAGTGAGTGTGTGTGTGTCCTGCCCATGCAGCCCCCACCCCCACACCTTTGCCGGTGAGTCGCCTCATGAACTTCACCCCTATTATGAAAGAATTTGCTCCCAATCTGAGATCTGGGCGAAAAATTCACGCGCGGATATTCACCTCCGTACCTTTACATCCAGCATGAACACAGCCGAGAACCACCAGCAGGGGAAATAAAACATGTTGAAGTACAGCAGCATCTGGAGAGGCAGATGAGATACCTGCTCGTTGATCACTGCAAGGCAAGCAGCAACGGCGATAATCACTTCATCCATTAGCGAAACATTAGCAAATTCAATAAATTCTTCTTGCGCCTTTATTGTGACGGTTCCAATTAGTTCATTTTTAAGTTAAAAGACAAGAAGTTTGTCTTTAAAGGTTCAGCGCCAGAAACTTTCCAACTAGAGCTGAGAAATCGGCACTGTGACTTTGTAAAAAGCAAATTTAGGGAGATGGTTCTAGGTTCCAAAGCAATAATAATCATCGAAGTTGAAACTAAGCATCAAAAATATTGTTTATATCAAATCTGAAGGATCGAACACTTGAGGGGGATTTTAAGGAGTCATTGATTATGTGACATACACACTATTTTCAGTGTTTGACTGATAATAACCGTCAGTTTCTTGTGTTATTTTTTTCAGTTTGTTTCAGTAATAATTACACATCAGGCCACTATACTATATAACACATTCTATACATTGTGGTGTTAAATAATGCAGCACACTAGTCCACTACATAGTCTGTGTCGCCAGTAACCAACCAGAGGCGTCCTCCTGCTCCTTGGTGACATCGCTGTCCGCCGTCCTGTTGTTGGTGAACACAGAACTTCCCACATAGGCCAAACTCATCTGGAGGTTCTCGGGTACCGGCGAGTAAAACACGGGCATTGCGGGTAGAGATGGTCAGGCAAGTTGCGACCGTCCAACACCGTTTCACCACCCGCTCATCTTGAATAAAACAAAAGACGGCCAATGCACACATGCACATGGACGCGTGCTGGCAGACGCTGCTGCTAATCAGATTATGGCGGAGGAGGCGGGCTGAGGATTAGGCTGAAACGGTGGCATGGTATTTGTCGGGCAGTTAGTGGCCGTTTATTATGCCTCAGTTAAATTTGTTAATCTAATTAAAGAAAAAAATGGATACTCATGGGCTGCAGAGATAAAAACGGGAACCAAAATAATTCCGAGAACAATGTGTGTTCATTAGAGAGAAAAGGGGAGGAAAAAAGACTAATATTAGATTAGAATGATTCTCTCATGTGGATGAAATTAAATCACTAATGATTCATAGAGGGAAGAGGTTTTTTTTTAATGTGTAAAACTACTCCCACATCAAATAACAGTCAAGGTGACAGGTGATAGGAGGAAACAACGCACAGCACATTTATCCACTCAACATACTGTGATGTTTTAAAGTTTCTTTGTTTTTGTTTTTTTAATTTTGACTTTAGAATGAACAAAGTTATACATCGCTGACTGAAACGCTGCACACCGCACACCCGGCCAGCGAGTCGTCAGAATGGTGCCTGGCGCATCATTTTAGCCTTGAAGCCCCATTCGTCATAAATGTGACTGGGGTGCAGTGGCAGCGTTTGGCCACAGGGTGTCGTCACAGCTCATCCCTGGGGGCACGCAGGGGGAAGTGCTGGAACTCCTCAGGCACCTCTTCCCCTTTCTGGGACCTCTTGTAGAAACCCAGCGAATCTAACAGGCTGCTGATCTCGTCGGCCTTCATTTTCTTCACAGGAACGGTCTGACGTGTCACACACACACACGCACACACACATATAGACACACACATTTGAATACATGGTTCAAAGCATGAAAGCATGAATGCAAATTTTTTCACCCAAGCTCGGTTAAGTTTATGGTTGATCAATATTACTATTAAAACTTCAGCTTCTGCTGGACAATTTAATTTCTAAAGAGGTGTGGGGGAAAAAAATTCACTTAAAGTCAAAAATATTGTCTCAAAGGACCGATGGAACCGCCTTTTTATGGTTTAATATTAAATCAGAACAATGGCTTTTTATGCGCTTTAAATTCAGTGGTGCTGTCTTAATTAAGTCGATAATGAAGATTTGAACATGCTGGAAATGTTCAAATTCATAACTACATCCATGCTACCTTTTTCCCGTGTGTGTGTGTGTGTGCTATGTGCGTGCGTTCAAGCACACACTCGTCTGCGGAGCTCCGCGCGACGGATGATCAGATATCCGACACAGACGCCTCAAAAACTTCCCCGCATGAGTGTTTGTCTGGGCTCTCTCGGCGCTGCCGCGACGAGCGCCGCCACACAGGCGGGCGAGGGAAAGCCGCATCTCACCTTCACGACCTCGTCCTTCTCATTATAGAATATCAGACGGGGATTCGTCTCCTCTGATGAATCATACTCCAAGTTGTGGCTGCGCGGGAGAGTGCAGATCAAGGGGAAACAACAGGTGGGCAGTGTTTTTTGAAGACGAGCGCGCGCGCAAGCTGTCTCTGCTTGTTCTTCCAGCTCGGAAGAGTTTCAGGAAGCGCTGCGTCGCGGTTGGCGAAGCTCGGAAAGGGCACCGCTTTCATGAAGGGGGTCATGAGAAAATCTGCGCCTTTTTTTTTTTTTTTTTTCTTCTTCTTCTTCATGAAATAAGGTCACGTCTCGCCAAATAGCCTCAGGAACATGAAAACGAGCAGAAGGATACTACAAAGCCGAGCGCTCCATGAGGAAGTGGTGGAGCTCGGGCATCTTCTTTATGCCTCATCCAACCACACTGGGGGCCTGCGGAGATGACATCAGGCGGGTGTTAAAACAGCATTACGGATGAGCGTCGAGCGCAGCAAGACTTTGCGTCTTCCAGAAATAGGATTTGTGTCACGGAGTTTAAAAACAACAACAAAAATTAAAAAAAAAAAAAAAGAAACACTCGCAGTGACATAACCGCATATGGGGCTTATCCCTCACCATGCGCCGCACTTGCTAGGTGAGTGCTCCTCCCGCCTCATGCGTTTTAATTTTGATGCCTGTTACTTGCGCTCTGCACTCACCAGCAGTTTCCCTCTGGCCACCTCCAGCCTCTCCTCGACCGCCGTGTCGCCGGCCTCCTCCGAAGCCCCGGCGAGGGCTAGCGCGAGCACCAGGACGGCCCACGCCGGATGACACATTCTTGTCTCGGGCTGATTCCTGCTTATTATCAGCAGAGCAGTTAACCTTTTATCCTGCTTGGGAAAGCGTGTTCTGGTGGGCAAGACCACGATGCGCTCCCGCAGGGGTGGGGGGGGCAACACCCACCCGTTTTAGATGCCTCCTGAGGTTTTTCCTGTAATATCATGCTAGCTAATCAGAGCCGTGTCTTGCTCTTCATCACACCGGCCTATAAACAGATGATTGTTTTGGCTGCCGTCTCGGCGACTGTCCTTGGCTTCCCTGAAGCCGATCAGAGGACCCTGGCTTTAGTTTCGTCCACATCTGATGACACGGGGCGCCCAGAGAGGTCGTGGAGCATCTGCGCTCTTATCGCTTTTTCCCATGCGTGAGGCTTTGCAGGTGGTTAACGGCCACCGAGACGCAGCCGCACTCTTGTAGCTGCGAAAAATTTCGAAATCCGGCTAAACTGACTGGACCTCAAACAGAAATATAGATGGTGTTTTTTGTTTTTTGTTTTTGTGTTATCCGACAAGCTAATAGATGTCAGAAGTGACTTGTGAAGACAGCATTTCCAGCGCATTTGCTTCCATTGGAGTGCCTCTACACACACTCTGCACTCCAGAAGCGACAACATCAATGTTTTCAACATCAGACGTCCCTCAGTTCATGTTAAAAACACCTCTTTAATCAATTTTCAAAACAGCATAACCCCCAAAAAACTGCTCCATTATTGATCAGTGCTTTCTTAACATGTTTGCTGGTATATATTTTCATGTATAAATCTGATGGGATATTTCACCCTGTTAGGAGATACATGTACTATCTAACCTTTCTATGGAGCTGCTCATTTTACAGTTATGGAGCAAAATTGTCATCTATTTATAATTCATTACACCGAGTTAAGGTTAGATTAACAAAATATTCATAACTGTCCCAGGGCTGTGTCTATACTTATAGTTGCTGGGGATATGATTTATAACTAACATGGTCCTGGGTTCAGGTAAAGGATATACATATATCACCAACTCTTAACTTTTAGCATTTCAGGGATTAGCATTTCTATCAATCTCTATTTTTTTGTAAACTATTATAACTACATAAGACATAACCTTAGAAGAACAGGGTTGAAATTTGATTTTTTTTTTCTGTGGCACTGTCATCAAATTTGAAATTGGACTGACAGGCTAAATGTTATGGTCCTACCATGTGTTCCATTTAATAAATCCCTAATATGTACGTAATGTGCAGGCATTAGAAAAATAATATCAATAATCAGGCGGAAACCTTCCGGTTCATTATGTTCGCACCTGTTTTACTCATTGTCAGTACGACTTAGAGTGAGCGAAAAACTGCCTTTCAGAAAAGAGAACAACACCATGCATGTACTCCAAATAGTTCAAGAACCGCTCTAAATTTAGCTGGGGTAGTCTGGGATAGGTGTTAAGGGGATAATATGTATCCTGTGTGCACAATTAATAGCCCAACAATTATATGAAATCCTCCTCTCACCTCCTGTGTTTTTATAGTTGTACAGTCAGAACCAAACCATAAGCTCAATACGTTTTCAACATGGTCAACGTCCAGCATCTCTCATGTGAGGCCGCATGAGCAGCGACGTTTAGGGTCCATTTGGGTAAAAATGTTAATAATAAAAATAATCACACGTTATTACACCACAGCACATTTGCACTGCAGTAACACTTTGACACCAGAAAACATCCCCATAATAAAAAGTTTAATCACCTCTCCTGAGCGGGAACTACATCAGTTCACCACTAGAGGACAGTAAAGGACATATGAACGCCACCTGGCAGTTTGGCGGGTAAAATGTGCTTCCAAAATCCCGGCCACAGACAATTATGTTTCCAACAAAAATAAACCGTTCCTGCCTGGAATGCTGACGCGGAACCATCTTTCTGTCTCTATCTTTTCCAGACTCTGAGCTCCGATTCCTGCACTTCTGCATGTGTTGTTTGAGATTATGTGTCAAATGGCAGTAAAATACCCCCCCCCCCCCCTTTCCCTCTGTTTTT
>CAAKHG010042993.1:36574-50214 GCA_901007715.1 Dactylopterus volitans | reverse complement strand
GCCTCCACCCGCGCGTTTCCCCCCCCTTCCCCCCCTCTTCTGGTTGCGCGCTGACCTCAGTCCTCAGTGGTTTTGGCTCAAGAGGAGCACCAGCTCCATTTCCAGTAAATGTCATTTCATAGTTACTGCATTTCCACAGGGCTGAGAAACATTTAATGTCTAAGGAGGACTGCAATTAGGCCGTGTTTCTTTCAGACAGTGTGTCGACAGGGCAAGAGAAGAAAACTTTTTTTTTTTTGTGTGTGTGTTTTTTTCTTATTCTCCTTTTTATTTCTTTTTTTTTTTCAAATCTCTTCCGGCCGTGTCTGCTGCGATCGACTAGCCGGAGAGATGTCTGAGTTTTATGGAAAAAAAAAAAAATCGCACTGCAGCGCATTTATGTCACAGATAAGCAGTCCGACATAAGTAAATTAAATTTAGGAAAAGGAAAAAAAAAAGAAAAATTCAATAACTCCTTTTGAGTTTTTTCAAGACAAATAAAGGGATTTGCATTGATGGATCACTTTCTATGGACACATTGTATCGTTCGTTTTATTAATCGCGCGCTACATGTGCGGACGATAGGAGTTGCTTTACGCCGAACGTCAACCTGCGACTATGATGGACTGAGGCCTGGTCCGTAATCCCGGATTTACGCGAGCAACAATCTCGACTCAATCCACGCTAGAATTAATATTTTCGACCGCTTTCAAGTGTAACTCGACTCCCACTTTCTTTCTGCTTTGCATTGCAGAAAATATTTGTCTTTTTTTCCCCCTCACTCATAAATTTCTCTCTTCCTCTCCTTGCAGGGACTGAAATGGCTACCAGATGTGGTTCCAATCTGTTCCTGTTGCTATGGATACGCAGGGACTGGAGTAGGTTTTCTGAGTCCAGGGCTTTTGGCTGACTCATAGGGCCTGAGTTTTAAAGCGTAGTAGCTGTTTCTATAGACTTGGCACGCTCGCAGCGCCACAGCTCCGTGTCATGTTTGGACTGGCAGGCAACGTGTCACTGAACCCCCGTTCGCACCGACTACTTTGACCACACTCGCGCCGAATAGCTGCTCCTTTGTGTGCTTTTCGCGTGGCAGCGCCAGGACGGATTTGAGCGTCACACGTCAGCGCCAACACAGGGTTGATGATGATAATAATTTAAAAAAAAAAAAAAAAAAAAAAAAGAAGAGCTAAATGCAAGTGTTTGTTGACCGAGGAGGAGCCGCAGACACGCTCGGGTCGACACGCGACGCAGGTTTCCGAACGCCCGACCTCCCCGCGGCTTGTCAGGGATGAAAGACAGGAGAACATGTGCCGGTACGCTCAGCTGAGAACCTTCTCCGTCTGCGAGTCGAGGACGGGGCAGATGGAGGCAGTCGTGTCAACATTCCTCTCGCGCGCCGAGTCACACTTTGAGCCGTTGTCACTTAAAAAACAAAACAACAACAACAACAACAAAACCAGCGATTCCATATATACGTTCCATTGGAAGGAAGCAAACAGAGATGTGTAGCCTTAATTCTTTTAAAAGTGTTAAAATTGCCGAAGTGATCTGCTCCGCACGGGCAGCGCAAAAGGCGGATTCGGAGATCAAGCCCATGAAGCTCTGCTAAAACGAACAATCATTTCTCCGGCATGCATGTATGCCTTTGGACAATTACACGCCAGAGGAAGAGTCCAGAGCAGAGCCGCTTTTGCCTTCTGCTTCTAATTATCAATCACATGACCTGTCCATCCCTCCATTTATCAATCCCCGCATCCTTCTTCGCCGCTTTCTGGCGTACGTCCCGGGCATATCCCTCTTCTCCCCTCGAAAAGGAGGACGTATATGCGGCGCGTGATTAACTCGGCAGCACAGACTTTCCACTGTTTTTTTCCCCCCCTCATGAATGGAGCTCTTGTCCTCCATCCTGCGTGAGCCAAATGAACAGTCTCCTGGTTTCCTCTGGCGCTTTGAAGAGCCGCTCTGACCGAACGACTCGGAGGTGCTGAGCGGCCCGCAGTCTCAGGACAGGGTCAGATATCAATCAGCCCTCAAATAATTCTCTTCAGAGAATATAATTGCAGATTTATGTGGTTATTACTCAATAAGAACTTTTTTTTTCTTTCGCCTCGCTGATGTTCTGGTGCTCTTAGCTGGCTGGAATAATACGCTGGTGCGAAGCCGAGGCGAGGTCATGCCCCCCTGCGAGAGACAATAAGGCCACTTTAAATTAGAATCTGACGGCCAGAAATCGATTAAATGAGGACGGATTTTTGCGTTGTGGTTTCACTATAGGTCCGTGTATTGCTTCTTTTTTATTATTATTATTATTTTCATTATTCCAGAGAAGTAAATGAGGAAACCAATTTAATAACCATACACAAATGGTAAATCAAAGTTGCTAAAAACAAACCACAAATAGACAAAATACACCTTACAGCTGGTAATGTTATCGCAGCTTTTTCAGCCATTAAAAAAAAAAAAAAAAAAAAAATAAGTCACTGTAGGCCCGCAAAAACAGGCCAGTCAGATCAAATCGCCACTTCATCATTACACATTGTTGTAAATGCAACTGTTTCAACAGTGGTATCATAATAATATTGTACAATCATTTCTGTATGAATCTTTTTTTTTTTATGGGAGGCAGTAATAACAACTGGGGAAAAACAAGGAGGTGACAGCCTTCCTGTGCAGCTATGAATGTCATATAATTACACTCTGCGTCATGCAGTTAAGTGTTACGCAAACAATAACATCAACAGAGGACAATTACAAAGCCAATGTAAACTTTACAGGAAGAGAGTATTGAAGAGCCCAAAATAAGCAACATCATTTTTATCGTAACAAAAGCAAATATGACATGAAAGCCTGTTCACTGACACAAAGAAAAACAGAGGAACTAAAAAAAAAAAAGGTCATATAAGCACAGCTTACAAAGATAATAAAAAGTACACAAAGTATACGAGTAGAAAAATGCTGAAATAGTAACCAGAGAAACTTGTACCGTGAAAAGACACGTAAAACCAAGATATCTGAAACCAGCTGTGGACATAGCATGACAATGGCATGTTAACTTGCTGCATGTGTTCGCCCATCATCCACGGCCACTTGCAAAAAATAGCTTCCCGTCAATGACTGGAGTAGCGGGCCTTCAGAGAACAACTTCAAAACAAGACGGAATTAGTCCAGTTTAAGCATCTTTTGATTCCACATTTTTGTCGGTTTACTGATTTATGACAAACAAACTTAGCTCCTCTTGCTTTAACTGATCCACAGTCGAGGCACATGTTAGCAATCGAGGCACGCTGCGTGTACCATTTGGCCTTCAAAGCGGCTTGTTACTTCGGCGCAGAGCGGCTGAGATACTGGGTGATCCTGATGGGATGAAACATCTGATACATGTTTTAAGTTCTTATAAAACCCTGACGGAAAAAAAAAAAAATTAATGAAAATAACTCATGTGGCGATATTGGCCTAGTTTTGTCTATGAAACTGACAGGAAGTAGACCGTTTGACCATCTGCCAGGTGAACTAATGTCCTAATCACACTCATTGATCTGTGGAGAGCAACCATTTCTGTTTTACAAGGGAGTGTGAGACATTTTCCTGAGGTATGTTTCCTTATAATACAGCACAGACAAACTCCAGATGTTACTTTAGTGCAGATAATGGGGAGTTTAGAGTGATTTATAAGCGTGACATAAAATGAGGACACAGAATAGCCTGGAGTTTCTTTTTTTCTTTTTTTTTCTTTTGGTTTAGTGGTTGAGCTGACTGAATAAAACACATGCTGTATAGTCAGAGAGCGTTCTGGTGATTTTGTGTATGCAAATGTATGAACAAACAAAACTTTGCTTGGGCTTGAACAAACTATATCTGACAGAAAAGGAAGCTAGGTGTTTTAATCAACAAAGTGTAATACTTCCCTATGGAAGAGCCTTGAATCTGGAATTAAAGCCCTGCGGGGAGTAGAAGTAGCACAAAAAGGCTCAAAAGTCCAAAAAATAACATATTTTTTTTCTGCATTATCAAGTTCAACTGACTGAAAACAAAAATGCCTGATAACAATCTGAAATTTGCCTGATAGCAATAAGGCAAAAAAAATAAAAAAAATCAAGTCATAGTGAAACTGCATAAATATTGCTTTTCATTGATGTACTAGTACCTCATCTGTATCAATCTGTATCTGTATCGTTAATAGCTTTGACACAGAGGCTGTGTTCGAAATCACCCACTCACTCACCCGATCCACTACATTGTGTATATGATGTGGCGCACTACATAGTGGACGACGCGACAGCGTTGCATTGTGGGATACGGGAGCACAAAGTAGCGTACATCGCTTGCTCGCTCAATTTTGCGGTGCATTGTGGGTATTTTCTCGTCCACTATACAGTGGATGAAAATCAGCCGCGGAGAATTCGAACAACACTACAAAATGGAGTATTCACTATATAGTGCACTGCATCCGTGATAGGGGGCGATTTCGAACGCAGCCAGAGAATGAGGAGTATTTCTAGCTTAAAGTATAGCGCTGTATTTCTGCATGCTGGTCCACTGAAATATGAAAAAAAAAAAAATAGCTTGCAATCCTCACAGGATCTAATTTTAGTACCTTTAGTACCTACGGAGAGCATTCATAAAAAATATTTGATTTTCAGGAACCTGCACAGCAAATTACAGTTATGGAACCTACAAAAGCAACCCATATATAAATATAGTGGTGGACAAACTGCGGAGCATTACTGATGAATGGATGAAGCCGGCGCGCCACTGTTCTCACAGTCGGGTCTGGTTTAGCCACAGGTTGTGGTGTGAGACTGATACATAGTTGTTACACACATAAAAAAAGCCTTGAAATGTAATACAATGGTGTATAGAAGTCATATAATACAACTCACTCAAGTGCTGGCCTCAGTTTGAAAGCCTTTCTCACTCTTGACTGGTCCTGGAGTCACAGCACAGTGACAGAGGGAGGGGAAGAGAGGGAGGAAATTAAATTCCTTGATTGAAAAAGCAATGCGGTTCTTCTTCCAACAAATCCATCTTTGCCTCTTTGGTATCCATCACAATCTCTGGCAATTTGTCGCATCATTTCACTATCTGTGGTGGCATGATGGCTGTCTTTTGTTGAGGTGTTTTATTTTCGGATGTATCCAAAGTACCCTCTTTGCCTTTCTTCCTGGGTGGCTTTTTTATGGGAGTCTTCTTTGGTGTAGGATCCGACATTGGGTCCCCTGCCCTCGAGCCGTTCAAGTCCTGCTTCTCCGGGCTCTTGGCTTCAGGGGTGCTGTGTTCAGTGGTGACCGGTGCCACCATCTTCTGGAGGCTGCTCGAGGTGGGCAGCAGGGGCTTGGTGGAGCCCTGCTGGTTCATGCCAGTGGACGGGGTCCTTTTGGCTTTCTGTGGAGGTGTGGGCTTCTCCCGGTTTCCCTTGGGTGTGGCTAGACCGTTGGTCTTAGTCAGACCTGTCCCCTCGTTCCTGTTGATGCTTTGGGTTTTCTCTTTGAGCTGAGCAGCCAAGAGAGTGGCAGCCTCAGAGTTCATATGAGGATGGATGACCTTGGGGCTCTTGGGTGGCTCCTTGGGGGTCTCCTTTGGACTGTCAGCGCTCTTTTTCTCAGATGAGGAGCTGTGGAAGTTACTAATTTTCCTGAGGGCGTTCTGAACCACACCATTAATGTGCTCCATGTGACTGGGACTGCTGTGCTCATCCCCCGACTTCTTGCCTCGCAGAAGTTTGTGCTTGCTCGGGGAGGCACTGGCATCTTCTTCTTGCTTCTTCTGCTTATCAAAGCTCTTCTCCTTTATTTTCTGCCGCTCCTCACTCTTGGCTGACCCGTCGCTGGAGCTCCTCTTTTTCTCCTTTGGGATTGCAAGTGCTTTCATGACGCCTTGCCCCTGCTGCTCTGGCTGGGGAGACCCTGTAGTATTTCCATGGATCCATGACACCTTGGGCTTGGTTGACGGGTCTGGTGGGCGCGGTTTGGGCTTGCCAGGTGAAGGCGGTGGCTTTCCATTGCGCTTGACCTCGGGGGTGGGAGTGCTCTCCCCATCCTTGCCGCTGTTCTCGTCCTCCTTGGACTGCTTTGAGAGGCGGGCGATGCGGGCGTAGAGGGCTGCTGTTGTGGACTCGGAACCGCTGGTGGAGCCTTCGCTGTCAGAAGACTTCAGCAGCGGCTGCTCGCTGCCCTCTGGTTTTGTGATGCTGGTGTCTTTCAGGGAGGTGTACTCGCCGGCATCCTCGTCGTTCGGGTCAGCTTCTGGTTTCTCTGTTGCTGGGCTAGGGCTGCGCTTCTCCTTGCTTTCATTCACAGATTCTGTGGGTCATTGATAGAGGAATTAGTTATCATTCTTCATTTGACATTCAACATTAACCTACCATTGGTTTTGTATTACTGGATGTGGGGTCTAATATATTGCTGCTATGGGCTGCTCGGCTCACTCCTGACTAAAACAATGTCACCGCATTCTTTTTCTTACATATGATTATGGTTATTTCTTAGTTTTTGAGGTGTAGTACACCTGTATGACCTCTGAGCTGCCTTTTCAAAGTACTCCGGTGTCGAGCTCGCAACAGCCAATCATTGACAGAAAAACCCGCGTGGTTGGCTGTGCGGTTGGGGCACATGCTCTCTGAGTCGGACATGCCTGGGACTCATGGTGTGAGTGGCACTGGAGCGAAACAGGAGATAAAGTGAAGCTTCAGCTTGTTAAAACAGCTGATTTGCAGTCCATCCAGAGGACTCTGGCTTGCTCTCGCTCTGCTCACTTGCTCTGATTGGAAGGAGGATCTAAAGATGGATGCATCGATATGTTGTACGGATTGTAAAGCCTTTTGAAACAAATCTGCAGTTCACTATTTTAGGGGAAAAAAAAAAAGTAAATTCGTTATAATTGATTATCAGTGGACAAGATAATGACAAACACTGCCATAACAACCAGTCAGACTCTGTTGTTGTGGTCAGTGTGCAGGATGGGTACCTGTGAGCCTGGGTTCATGATAAAATGGGATTACTACCCTGTCTCTCGCTCTCTGTCGTTCTCTCGCTTTCTTTTTTTTTTTAACAATAACATAATAAAGCATTAATTACAAAGCAAGCAACACAGCCAGAATTAGCAGGTTTGTATTAAACATTAAAAGAAATTTTTAAAATACATTTTTTATTCCCGTACACAGGTTATTCAAGGACTGATTACGTCTGGCTCCGATACATATTATCTGTGCTCCAATTATAATTCCAAACTCACTCAGGAGGAGCATATTAATTATTTCACACTCGAGGCTTTTAATCTTGAAATCAATTGTTCCAAAGTCAAAAAAGTACAAAGCCAATGGTGAGACCGCAAGAAAACCATCAGTCCAACACACACACACATACACACACACGACAAAAATCCCCTAAAACAAAACCTGACTTGCACTGTCTGACTTAGAATAGAAACTGATGAAAAGGGTGTTTTCCAACAAACTTTAAGAAGTTAGTCACAGTTTGGATCTGTGCCATGTGCTGACTCCACCATTCCATTTCCTGTTTATACTTCCCCGGTTCTTAAAGCAAAACCTGAACCTAGATGGCACATGATGAGAGCCAGTTATCTCCATAATGAGATTTGCAGAAATGGGTGAGTCACTGCGTGGTCACGCTGGGGATCTTGACCTCTTTGGAAAAAAAAGCGCCCGTAAGGGCCTCTACATCGATTAATGGGTGTCAGTCCAGATAACCAAACTGTTTATTTATTCATGCGATGACTCACCTTCATGGGGCACACAGTAAACTGGCCCCTCGTCTCCGCTCTCAAAGGAAGAGAAGGACTCCTGGGAGGACCAGGAGGAGGGGGAGGGCTGCTCGGCCACTGACGGGGGTTCGATGAAGCTGCAGTTGAAGTTGTTCTCCGGGTCGTGGTGGGCTACTGAGAACAGAAAACAAACACAGAAGCCAAAAGGTCAGCACGCGGGTATTGTACCATGTTACAAGAACAACAGTCTGGTCTCACTCACTCTCATGACTGCCGCAGAGGTGAAGAAAATTGGCTTTTTATTGGTCTCACATATGAGGTAACAAAGACGGCAGCGTTGTTGGTTTTTGAAAGAGAATATCGACATTTAAGTAATTGTCGTTTTGCTAACATGCCGGCTTAACATACATTGTGGTGCATCAGCAGCCCTTTATTGACATCAAGATTGTAGTAGACAGTGAGGGATGCATAACTGGCAAGCGAAAGCCTTTACCACCAAATGTGTATGGGCATTTTCAACCGTTAAATGCTTTAGTCTCTGGCTGAAACAAAACAAAAGGGAAAAGAAAGTAAAACAGATTTTAAGATTGATAGCTTTTTTTTTTTTTTTTGTTTCACCCAAGAGATGATGGGAGGACTGATATCAATCTCAGCCTTGCGCAAGGAGCACAGACCTGGAGCAGCTTTACATATGGGCTGGAAAAAGGAGAAAAAAAACCCCAGCCTGGCTCGCTTTAAAGTGAAAGAATATTCCCATCAACACTTCCACAGCTCATGAATTACCACACTGTATATTGTTCTCATGTTTCTAGTATTTGGATGTAGGAGAAAAAAAAAAGACCTTTGACAGATTGTCTCTTTATCGTTTAAGAGTGAATCCTTTGCTTCAGCGATAGGTAGGTTAAGTCCTGTTTTCGCTCATGCAGTCAGCCTCTCTTTTCCCACTTCCCATCCTTCCATCCATCATTCTGCTGACCCCTCAGTCTGAGAACAGCTGTGGTCTCTGATGAGTGTGCTTGATCTCCCCATCTGGCATGAACAGTGCAGTTTTGACCTCGACTGTACTGGGCGCTAACTTGACATGAGCGACCACATCAGATGACCCTGTTTACACCCCCGATGACACATGGGTCCACCCATTTGTTTAGTGCAGATATGGAGTCCCTAAGCGTGCAAGGAATAAATCCAAGCTCCTTAGCTGCTGACTATAACAAAAAAGAAGCAAAAAAAAAAAGAAAAAGAAAAAAGATGAGCTATCTGGTGCTAGTGTTTGCAGACTTGCTGCCTTTTGGAAGACCATCTAACAATAAATCGCACCGAGTTCAGTGATGAGAGGCACACAGCTTCCTCCCCTGATGTGTGATGCAAGCAGGACTAATACATATAACTTGATTGAGGAGATGTTTTTGATAATGTAAACTCCACATGATTTTATCTGGTGTGTGTTTCCTTCCCCCCCCCGCGCCTCGCAGCATCTCTGATGCTCTTTGTACTTCCAGCACCCACTATTTTTCACAAACAACCACCAGTTTTAGTCATGGTCCAATTAGAAGACAGTCCAATAACGTGTTTGCACGTTTGTTTGTGCTGACATGTTTGTGCAAAGCAATTTCTACGCTTTTCAAGACCATTTTCTCCTTTCATTCTTGACTTTTCTAAAATAAACATTTGAACAGTTTTTAAAACAGCAACTCAAACGTAACATTTGTTTTACTGTCTAGTAAAGATTCTAACAAAACTTAGATGAATCATTTTTGCTCCACTGACATAAAACCCCTTTTGCACTTATGAAAAACAATTCCTCTAAACTTCTGAGTTATATGTTTGAATTTAGGAGGCTAATGTCTGTGCGTGTTAGTACTTGGAAAGCACATAAGGTCGACAAAATATCAACATTTATAGCATAAGCAAGTTCAGATGTGTATAAACGAACAAAAACAACCATATCATAATTCATAACTGTTTGGATATGCATGGAGGGACTTCGTAGGGCAGGAATTTAAATTATCATGATACAATACCCTGTTTATTCCATGATAATGTTTCTATATTTATGTCACACAGTCAGTGTTTGACCCTTGTGACAATGCAGCATTCATACAATGCTGTGTGTTATTTAAAGCACAGTGAGGTATTGTCGGAAAATTTAACCTTTATGAACAAAGGCAGACTCAAAAGTTTAGCATGGTGCGACCAATCAGGTTGTCATTCTGCTTTAACTGTTGGAAGGTTACACTAGGCTTATTGATTTAGTTGAATAATCTGAACCTAATAAGAGTATAGAGGCGTGGATGGCGTCACATATTGTGCTCAAACTCAGTGAAGGGAATGAATAAATATGTCCACGTCTTCGATTATTATTGTCCAGCAGCACACAAGTGGAGGACCTGAGGAATGCAAAACAGCCAACCAATGCAAAGACTTCACTTATGTTAGTCAACAAGCTGACACATGGATGCTACTTGTGTGCGCTGAGGAACAACTGCTGGCCTTGAAAACTATTCCCTCCAGACTGCGGGTCGAGCAGGGCTGACTGGACGCCACTGTGATCCTGCTCCGCATGGAGGCCAGTGCACAACAGGGCATTATTGACACGTCCCAGCTGCACAGCTCGACCGCCACAGTTGCTTAGTCACTTTTACAGGCGGGCGACAGGCGAGTTCTAGCGGCTACAGGAGTGGGCTGGGATGAAAATAAATAAATAAATAAATACAATAAAACAAAATTGCTAGTTTGAATGTCTTGCCCAGCTGTGGAAGTCTGGGCAGTCGTTTAGTAACTGGATTGCAAGCGACGTTTAAAACAAACAAAGAGCAGGGTAACATTCAGTTAGTCAATATGGCCACTCTGCAATCACTGACATCTAACTTATCACTAAGGCGTTGCACACGTTGGTCCACATTATGGAAACCTGAGCAGCTTGAGGGTGACTTTAGTGGAGGAGAATGTGTTCTGCTCATTTTATTAGGCAAAAAAAAAAAAAAAAAGTCATGGATGTGAAACAGAGTTTTGTTGCAAACACATCTGCAATTCAAGCCCCGGATAAATACGGATCAGGAAAAACGCAGGTGGTGCTGCTGTCATCGTTCATCCATGGGGAAACATTTGGACAAAGAGGATGCGAGGAATGCTGCAGGGATGTTAATCTGTAGGGTGTGGAGTAAATACGCTTAGAATGGAATGCCAATCTACAAACAAACACAGCCTTTTAGTTTTGCCAAGAGGGGAATGGTGTTCCTGTGGCTGCTTCTCTGAGGCTAGCTGCGCTAACGGAGGAGTAAATGTTGTCCTCCTCCCCTATTTCTTTTGCATTGTATCTTGCCACATCTGTTGCCACTGACCCTGGTGTGGATAAATCACAGTTCTGACACGGGCTGGGGTAAATTCGACCACTTCCTGTTTCCAGCCCCATCGGGCCCCTTCTGGAATGTGTGTGCGCAGGACTGTGCAGCCTCAGTCGGAGTTAGAGTTTCTAAATGTTGGCAGACCGTGCTTCTGTGGGTAGCCCAACACAAAGCAGAGTGGCAAAACTTTGGATAGGACACACCAGCAAAGAGAGACTTGACTATTTTTACTGGTGTAACTGGGTTTTGAGGTCTGTTCTTTCATATGATTGGTCCATGGTCGTATTTGTTTTTTTTAAGTGTTTGGATAGCGCAGTAAAAGCCTTAAAAAAAAAAAAGTCACTCTCTTGCCTGTGCTGAAAATAATTATCTTAATGACAAATTTATGAAATACTCATTCAAAAGGAATTTGGAACAATCCTGTTTCCCTCCACATGGTGACGTCAAGCTCCTCACAAACAAGCATGTTAAAATCCAACACTGTGACGACAAAGGCATTTCTGTCTCAGTGCTGTGTTTTGAACAAGGGCATAATGGAGACAGACTCTATCTTTAATAATCAGCAGGATAAGTGAGCGAGCACATGCTGCTCAGACATGGAAACCAGGTCATCATCTCTTAACTCATTCCACACCACGCTGACTTCAGCGGATGCTTTCCACAGCATCAAATTACAATACATCATATGGATGCCGAGGCTACAGAAAGTTAGGAAGATCTGCAACACTTTGAACAGGTTTCTCTCTGATAACACAGTGAATCGTTTAGTTTGTGCAGAGATTGTGACGTTACATAAAAAGGAAACACAAAACTGAAACCAGCTAATGTTTGGCTTATTTTCTGGGGAAAAAAACAAAAACAAAACTCAAACAATAAATCAATCGTGTCAGCTCACATAGACCAATTTTCTGTCAACTTTATTTCATTATTCGACTGATCATTTTTAGCATTACTGTAAATGTCTTACATTCTCTTCAGTCTCTTCATATAAATCTTATTGGTCTTTGAGCTTGAAGAAGTAACAAAAACAGGAGGATGTTTATAATTCAACATTAATTGATCAATTGCTGTTAGGAACTGAAAATGTACATCTTGTGTACCATTTTTCAAGGGGTCACATATATCAATTTTTATACCTCAAGAGTACCAACTTCACCTCTTCAGCTCAGAAAAAAAAAAAACCTACAAAGAAGCATTACACTATAAAATAGGCGAGGGCTCGCTGTAAATATTACAGTGCTGTGCTAAGATACAAATCTAGGACACCGTCAAAGTTGTATGACTGAAAAAGTTGCGGTGCAGCCAAAAGCAGAGCCCCATCCTCCCGCCAAACCATCCCGTCGGTGTTAGCTAGATGAGGATGAACTCACGCGGGAGCAAAAGCAATAACTCACAATACACTCTAGGGGTGGAAGAGGACATGGCACCGATAAACGCGGCGAAAGGAAAGCGGATTCTTGAGCTACTCAACTACGCTGAACGTTTGCTATCGCATCCCCTCGAGAGGTTCAACTACTGGTCGTGTTGAAAAGTGGTCTAACAAAACCAAAGACAGCCTCAAGGTGCAGTTACTTCCAGCCGAGGAGGTGGCTACTGCTCGGCGTTACGTGCCACTGCATCTGCGTGCGTTGCTTGATTACTCCGCATGTTCACATTGTTGTGCTTCATGAGCACAACAAATGCATCACTATAACAGAATAAAACCTAAACTGAGCAGAACATGTATGTTATTAATTAAAGATTTTTCAACTACTGATTTTTTGAGGCGCAGTTTGCGACTCCAGCTGCTTTATACACCGATCCAGCGTAACATTATGACCACCGCGTGTTTATCACACTATCTGATGATTTCTGATGTTTCTTTGTTTATAGAATCTGTTTAAGAGAGGTGTTGACGAAGTTGATGACTGTTACTGGAGCTGGAATTCGTGACGATATTGAATTGCACTGCGTTACACTGAGAGGTGTCCCTAATATTTTGTCACCCTAATGCATGAATGGGATGACCAAAATATTAGGGACACCCCTCAGTATAACGCAGTACAGCTCAACAACATTACAAATTACAGGTACTGCGGTATTCATTATAATATTATTTCTAAGTCTCGAAAACATTGTAAATTACATAAATTTCAAGTACTGAAAAGCATTGCAATTGTTAAGTAAATATTGCCATATATTCACAGCAGCTGGTAAATGGCAAAGGCTTTGCCTGCGCAAATGGAAGTGTCGTCACAGTGAGGACTAATTATGCATGGATAAAGAACTGCGGGCACAGTACAGCGGCACAACTCACTGCTGGAATTCTTTAAGCAAATTGGGCATTAAGTGTATTTATTGAAACTTGTGACTCTGTGTGAACAAGGGCGACCATGCTCAGCTGCTGGTTGGAGAGATCAGCGCATCTCCACTGTCCCACTATTTGGGGGGAAAAAAAAAAAAAAAGACCGGAGGTCACAGGCAGATCTGTCACGCACCACGAGACCTCCGCATGGAGTTGCAGTGTTGGTCCAAACAGTGCGGCCTTTGATGGTGCGTCTCTCAGCACCATCAGGGCCCCTCCCCCCCCCCCCCCCCCCCCCCCCCCCCCCCCCCCCC
>CAAKHG010042993.1:0-36359 GCA_901007715.1 Dactylopterus volitans | reverse complement strand
AACCTACCCTCCCCCTCTCTCACTAACGCACGCACACACGCCCCCCCCCCCCCCCCCCCCCCCCCCCCCCCACACCCCCAGACAACCACTGGCCTTCTTTTAATAACACGGTCTCCGCCTCGGCCCCAAGAAAAATTTTCATGGGGGAAGACAATGATGGACACGAGTGAAGAAAATGGGAAGAAAAATGGCCCAGTTTAGGGTTGTAATAACATGAACACATGGCATTTGAGGGTGCCAACAATAATAAGGGGCTCTAAAACCAGTGCATTCCTTCGAAATGAAACCCCACACTCGCCTGGCAGCCGCCGTACACTTTTCAACCCTCTTCGTCGTCTAAGGTAGCACCAAAGGAAAATGCTGATGGGCTGCCATTCATCGCCTGTCGCTGTCTCTGGCGTGCTAGGCAATAGACATCTAAAAAGGCACTGATAGCCACCGCAACCACCGTCCATGTCCTCGAACGTCTCAATTGTAAAACAGAATCATCATGGCATCTGCTAATTACGCCACGCGGCCATGATGATGTGATTTCAACAGGCTGTGTCGTACAACCACCAGAAAATGCAATTACATAAAATATGGCAGCTTCTGCCAGCTTCTGCCGTGGGACTTGAGAGACAGCTTTGGGGCTTACCGACTACTTTGGGCAGTTTCTGTCGTCTCAGTGGAATACGGGGAAGTTTAGTGCTGATTCGGCTGAATCGTCCGCACAGGATCCGCTTGGCTTTTTTGCTGTTGGTAGAGAAGACTTTGTTAGAAGTGAAAGGGGATGACGCTATGGAAATCAAAATGAATCATTCAAAAGAGGGATTATTAAACCTGGCGCTGAGCCTCTTTTGAGGTCTCGGGGGCTACTCGCACTGGTATTCACACTCTAATGTCAATATATAAGTGCTTTTAAAAACAATTTATATGCATGTATTCATTTAACAACCTGGTACCTGTGAAAGAAAAAGAGAACAAAAAAAAATCCACCCCCTGTTTTCATAACCAGGGCAAAGCTCCGACTACAAACCCGAGCCCCCGTCATGCACCCTTGTGGCGAGCGCTCCAATCTGTCACTCACTTGTGGTCGTCTTTGTGTCGACAGAGGCAGCAGCAGCACAGCAGCGAGAGCAGGACAATCAGTAAAAAGGAGACCAAGGTTCCAGCCGCGATCACACCCATCCGCTGGTTGGGCTCTGAAAGACGAGATGCAGGGAATTCTGGGTGTGCCACACTGGCGCGGCGCAGCTCTGTATGCCAGTTTCCAACAAATCTCTCCTCTCCGTTATCGCTAATCCCTGCGATGGGCTGTGTAACATTCAAATGACCTGAGCTGCCGGTTTAGATCGCTTTGCACAACTTGCATTCGTGAGATGTGTTTTATGATAAAAAAAAAAACAAAAACCTGATGTTCAACAGTTGCCTGACGCGTGATGCGTCTCTGAGGAAATTAGATTATGACAGGGTTAAGTTCACTGCAAATAATTCACTATCAATCTTATCTTCCACGACACACGTGGCCGACGCTCTTTCAGCGTTGATTTCCTGTGAGTGACTTCCTCCCTTTACCCACTTGCCACCATCCAGTGATTTATTAGCACCCCTCCCTCCTCAAATGGGTTACACCCCCCAACGACGGCAAGCTGCGCTGCATAAGAATGGATGAGATTAGATACTGGCAAGGACAGATGCCACCAGAGGAGAAGCAAACCATTAGTTCATAGATAAATAGTGGTGTCCCTTTGGTCTCCACACTGTCACGTAAGGCTGAGATGGATTATTGAGCAGTCTGGCTGTGACATGTTGTCGCTGGTTTGTATCCACGGCTAGATAAAGGATGAGGGGGAGCAAGGAAAAAAAGCCTGAGAGTGACAAGGTCTTGCTATGTCATTAGACTGCCACCAGCCATTATGTCCACTGGCCAAAGTCCACAACCACTGAGTCCTGCACAACAATGGCCTCCCTGCCTGCTTCCATCACTTGTTGTTACTAAACCCTCCACTCCTTCCTCCGCTCTCTGTCTCTCCTCCAAGTTCTCTTTATCCTCTTCCCCTCCATCCATCCCCCCTTTTTTTTTATTTTCTCCTTCCTTCCTCTCTCTCACTCTCTCCCCCTCTCTCTCTCTCTCTCTGACTGGAGAGGAACACAGCCAACAAACACAGCCATAAAAAGGACAGCAGTCTGGGTTTGGAAAAGCTATCAAGGCCCTGCTACATAAACTGTGCCGCTTCACACACACGCTTACCTTAATAGATGTGTTTGCTCAGTGTGTGTACAGCCAACTAACAGAGTTATAATTACTTCTCTGTGGGAGCAAAGGTAAGGGTGTATTATTTTGGAAAACTCTGACTTGCTTCTGTTTGCAGAGAGCTCTTTAAATAACATCATAAACGCAACGAGGGGGGGAAAAAAAGAAAAAAAGAAAGCTTTTCTTACGAAGATAGCAGGCACCAGTCACTGGATCACAGTTCTTGTCATGGCAAGAGCAGGTTTGGTTGCAGTTCACTCCGTATTGCCCAGGTTGACATGTCATATTGCAGCTTGAGTAGAGCGAGAGAGATGACAAAACAGCTGCTTAATAATTGCACCATGTTACAGATATGTATAATGGGGAATAGTTCTCAGTAGTTCCAAGTCAAATTGTTCTTGTGATGAAATGCACAATTTCTGAATGTTACTTTTCTATTTCAGGGATTTTTTTTTGGTTACTGTGACTTACTAAGTTCCATAAAATCCGGCGCCGCACAGACACTCTCCGGTGACAACATGGCAGATGCTGTTAAAACAGTGACTGCAGTTGTTCTCACAATTCTCGCCATACGTGCCGTTCGGGCAGCGCACCTCGCACCTATTGCGACACAGAAGGAATGCCATGATTACAGTCTCCATCGAGCTTGGCGGTGCATTAACAGCAGCGACGAGTCCAAATCACTATGTTTTAAAGACTGGAAATGATAAAGCACCGTGTGGGGAAATGGCCGACCGAACAACAAACCCAGACATGTCTTTGGTGAGCTTCACGCATGTTGTTTTCGCATGTGAGCATTTCCAAGTTGAACTGTGGAGCGCTTCCTCACCTATCCCCAATCCAGCCGGGGTTGCAGTGCGAGCATTTGCCGTGGATCGGGTCGCAGTGGTGGCCGTCTTTACAGGTGGGACACACCTCCTGGCAGTTCTCGCCAAAGAAGCCCTTGGAGCAGAGCTGATCGCACCGAGTCCCGTTCCAGCCTCTGTCGCATGTGATGCAGCGTCCCTCGGTCACCTTACAGGGCTGCTGGCCCTTGCAGTGCCCACATCTGGACGCAGAAAAATACGATCTTGTTCATGTAGGAATTCCTCCACAACAGCTACTAAAATCCAGGAGTGACATTTAAAACTCTGCTCTTTGATTTGTTGCCTCAGTCCTCATTCAGTGGGAACTAACTCTGTTCCTTTTGGTTTATAGCAACGCGGCACAGTCCATGAAAGGTAAAGCACTTAACCTAAATTGCTTTTACATGTTGGCTGATGATCATGGGATAATGTGAACGCCACCTCCCAAATCTCACTCTATTATTGCTCCATTGAGTGACCTGTTCAAATATTTTAAGGGTTATCAGCGGCAGCATATATCAAATCTTATTTCCTATCAAAACCACAAAAACCGCACGATAATATGCATCAGGCACCTGTAAAACTGCTACGTTTCCTGTTTCTGAAATGGTACGTTTGCTATTTGCCAAGTTTTTTTTTTTTTCTTTCCCACCTGTTCCTGCAGTTTTGACCGTAGAACCCGGCAGGACACGGTTCTCTGCAAAACTTCCCACGGTACCCCGGTGTGCAGGTACACGAGCCGTCCACCTGGTTGCATTTGCCGTGCATGCACTGGCAGTAGCGCTCACACCTGGAGCCCCACAGCCTCTCCCGGCACTGGCAGCGGCCCGTGAACTGGTCGCACGGCGAGTTGTTGCAGTTGCACTGGATTCCGCAGTTCCTCCCTGACCAGCCGGGGTTGCACAGGCAGCGTCCTGTCATTGCGTCGCACACCGAGTTGACGCTGCAGTAGCAGTTGTTGTTGCACTGGGGGCCCCAGGCGCCCGGCTGGCATGTGCAGACGCCCGTCTTCTGGTCACATTTGCCCTTTTGGCAGAGGCACGCATTCTCACAGTTCGGCCCCCAGCGATTGTGATTGCAGGTACACTCGCCCGTCAGGTCGTCACACTGGCCGTTGGGGTAACAGTTGCATTTACCCTTGCAGTCAGGGCCCCAGAACTGGGCGGGACACTCTGTTTGGAGACAGCGCAGCAATCGGCAAAACAGGCAAAGATCCCCTGACTCCCCGAGACACTCTCGTGCAGTAAATCCTTATTTTTTCCCCCCATAATTACAAGAAATGTTGTTTGATGCTTTCAGAAGGCTAGAAATGGTTGCTCACAGGATCAAGTTAAAGGTTAAATATCTACTGTTCATTTGACCTTAAATCAACACTGTTAAAAGATGCTAGGAATTCTAAGACATAATCAAAAAAATCCCTTACTGGTGTCGCAGCTAGCTCCAAAGTATCCATGGCGACAGCGGCATTCATTAGGCCTGACACACACCTCATTTTCCTTGCAGGTGAAGTTGCCTTCACAGAGAGCTTGAGCAAACAAGAGGAGCCCACATTATTCATCTGGCCGCCTCGCACAAGAAAAATCACATGACATGTATTGATGGGGCTTTGTGGCAACGTACGTGTCAGGCATTCATCCCCTAGCTGCCCCCATCCGCTGCAGCACGCCAGCCCCGGCGATCTGGGAAAAGAAATGAAATTCAAAATGAGAGGGGAGAGATGAGGCACCTGGTTGAAAGAGAGCAAAAACAAACACATATCAAGGCGGCCGCTTCCACACCCAAAGCGCTCGGCTCCGTGACTTCCGCCACATCAAAAGCCCGCCGGCCGACGCGGGTCACTGTAACTGCGGCGCACATGTCGAGCACATGGCCGCGTAATTAACTGAATGTGGGTCACATTCAAAGGCCCTCACAGCCTGAATTTCCTCCGCTTTATCAGCGTCTTTAGCCTTTCCGATCCCTTTCTTGGCTGGAGGAGTGTGAAAGCTCAGAGACAACATTTTGCAGCCACGCTTTCGGCCTGTCAGGAAAGGACCGATTGGTCTCCTCTTCCTCCTACGCCCGTGACCTTTGTGGGGCCCCTGCGAAACGTCAGCTTCCCCTTAAGTGTTTGAAGATGGCAGTTTCTGCTTTCGGTCGGTGTGCAGGGAGCCGCGCTGTTTTTTATCCTGCCAAACGGACGCGTGGTCAAGATCACCGGTCTAACCTCAGTCTGTGCTGCTTTCACTTGTTATGAAAGGAGGGCGATTATGAAAGTCGCCTTTGGTGCTGTGTGGATACGGCATTGGACGGGATGGTACTTTTTTGCGGCTGTTCTTTCCCCTAAATTTTCGACAAACTCCAGTCGACATGTATGGAGTCGGCCCTTTGTTGACGCTCAACACGCAGCCGATCCGTGTAGACGCGCAGCGGGAACGACTGTGTCCACCGTTTTGTGGGGCTGATTTGGCGTTTAGCTGCACTCCTGTTTGCCTTTCATTGGTTCACAAAAACCTGAGTTTATGACTCCAAAAAGCCGCTCTTCCACTGATTCAGACTTCCCCTCTATCAGTGCTGGTCATCAAACGGCTAACGGCTTTCCCATACAATTTTTTTTTCTTTCTTCCCCCGACAGTCCTTGATGCTAGAAAGCCGCGAGTGTTGAAGGCGTTTATGTCAATCCATCAAGAGGTGCCGCTTGGCTTCGTAATGCGAGGATACGGATTGGAAACGCTGACTGATGATAAATGCTGGACTGCTTCCTTCTATTCTTATGATTCAACTGCGAGAAAATAAAGACATAATGGATGTGAAAACAAGCGAGTGGAAAAGTGCAATGCAATGATTGTTCGGCCCCTGAAACGAGACAATAATGCCAACCCTGTCAAGCGCGACACTGAAAACTTAATAAAGCACTTAAATAAACAATGAACTGGACAATTTGTTGCCCACAAAGTAAAATTTGCTGGATGACAAAACTACTCCCAACTTTGAGGAACAGCTTACATTTGCTTTATTCGTCATTCTCCGGAAAAAGTGCTGTCAGCTGTTTTCTCTCATGCCCCACCCCCCCCAAAAAAATGGAAGCAAAACTTGTATAAATATAGATTTTTGTCCTCACTTGTCCAAAACTCTAAAAAGAGATCAAGTGTGGAACAGGTGCTTCAATATACAAAACACATACATATAACCACCCCTCCCCCCACTACTTTTATGGCATAGTTTTTATACAAAGAGATCGACCAAGACCTTAAAATTCAGAATGGATCCTGGAGATGAATGTTTGTCTTTGACACTGACAACAATTACATGCCAAGAGTCATGGGGCAAAACGCGTCCATCCAAAAAAATATAATAATATCCCAAGAAAAACTGCCTTGCAATTTTGTTTTCGCAGCTGGTTCATATGGCAACAACCACACCAGCTCCCAAAATCACTCAACAGGTTAAAAAAAAAACAAAAAAAACCCACACAACGTGTTACACTGGACGCCACGAATGCTGTGGAGGCTAATGACAGCGCCCCCTGCGGAGCGGTGCTGACACTGCCGGTCCAGATGCACACATCTGTATATGCTGCCTCGCGGTGCTCCTCCTCCTCCTCCCCCCACGCTACGGTGGACTGCGGGAACGCTTATGTATGCTTGAATAAAGTGCAACAAACACCGGAAACTGTCGTATAACAGAGTTCTATATGAGGAAAAAGAGGTATGAAAACGAATGTTTAAAGGACGCAGGAGTGACGCCGAAGTTGCGTAGAGCCGCTAATCGCGCGTGAGGCCACTCGCGTTGGTTCGCTCACTCTAACAACAACAACAACAACAACAAAAGTGTGAGGTTCTCAGCTTCTGAAGTCGCCTCAAAGGTTATTAGAGCCCCGAGTGTGATCGGGAGGACCTCATCTCAACCCAGAATGGGTTTCCCTTCGCCGTGACCCGTCCTGGAACGCCAGGACGACGAGAGAGAGAGTGTGTGTGTGTGTGTTTGTGGGGGGGGGGACGTCACTCTTTTAAGATCTTAGAAAGCTGATTCGCACCAACAACCGAGTGGAATGGCTGCTTCGTCCGGAGCCGCCGCGGCGCCGATGCTTACCCGGGCGCCCTGCATACATTCCTGCCTTTGGGACTGAGTTCCTGACTGACGCCGAGGCAGGAGAGGACGCAAACCAGCGCGACGACAGCGAGCGAGTTCTTCACTTCCATTGTGCCAGCGGCAGCATCCTTCTAGACGCCTTCTCCGTTCCACATCCCGCTCCTCCGAAAGTAACGGTGGCCAGGCTCGCTTTTATCCGATCGCCCGTACGCGCATAATCCAGAAGTTTGACGCTTTTCAAATCCCTGTCCTGGATGAGTGATTTAAAAAAAAAAAAAAAAAAAAAGTCCTACGCCATCGAGAAGCTCGACAGTGTAAAAAAAAAAGTGACCTGCGACTCCAATAAAGCTGAGGGCGGATAAAAAATAAAAAAAAGTCAGTAAACCCAAACTCGCGTATCTCTGTAAACGTCGCTCTGCTGCGTCGCTCCGTTATTTCCGTGAAATGTCCTATAAGGGACCATCATGCAAAGCTGGTGGGTCCGTGTTTCATAATGAAACAAAAACAACTTTTTTTTTTTTTTTTTTGTTGGGAGGGGGGCTGCTTCTGCAAAGTTTCCCGCTGGTCTTGACCTCCAAACAAAACAACAACAACAAAAAAAAAAAAACAAAAGCAAAAGAAGGCACAAAGCAAGTGTTCCCTTTTAGCTGTTCCCTCTCTGAGGAGAAGCGCTTAACTTTTTGTCCTCTCTTGCGCTCTCAGGAGTGGCAGGAGGGAAATTCCTGATCTGTTACTCTATCTTTGGCTCGGCGCGCCATGCGTGCGCCACCAAAATTTGCATAGGTCTGCGTGCGGCGGGGTCCGCTCCAGTGGCTCCGGGACAAAACAAATAAGGGCCAAGTCTCGGGGCCTGATTCTGCGTGCGCGCTAAAGAAGGAAAAAAAAAAAAACGCTGCTGCGGTCGAACGCAGAGAGGAAGCGTTGCGCTATTTATGAAAGGAGAGAGAGGGGGGGAGAGAGAGAGAAAAAAAACGCCGCTCTTGTCATTGTTATCATAAATTCCGGTGGCCTATTTTTACGCATCTGTCGGCCATCGTGCGCGCCGCGTCGGGACGCAACAGTTGCGCGCGGCAAAGCAAAAGTACGGAGGACGCGCCGAGCTTTATATTTAAGTTTGGTGGTTTCTTAATTGAAGTGCGTGCGTGTGCGCGCGCGCGCGCGGACGTGTGCGTGCGTGGGTAAGATGGGGGGTGGTGGGGGGGAGGGGAGGGGGCGCGAGGAGAACATGTGAGGCAATGGCGCCCCCGTCTGTTAACACGGGGGAAGTGACGCCGCATCATGTTGCATAATCGCACGCCCGCTGCTCCCTCTTAAAATAAATAAAGAAATAAATAAAGGAGCTCCTGCCACCAAGTTATTATAGTACAAATATGTGACAGTTTATAAACCCTGCTGGCAAAATTAAAAAAAAAAACGTTTAAATGACGTGATTGCACTTATAATCGTTCTCTTAAAAAGGTCAAATATCCCAGTAGGTGCAGCGGTGAGCATCGCCTGGCCACAAAATTGGCTTTACTGTTGGTCCTAAGACTGTTTACACTTTGCACAACACACCTATTTTAATCGCACGACTGTAATCTGGTTTACATTTCCACGTATGTATTCCACATGTGAGGGAATTACACGTGTACGAACGTCAGGTCTGGATTGCGTCTTCTTCGCATCGCGGCCAAACTTGCTTGACTCGTTAAAATGAGAGTAAAATATGATTTTCTGTTTCAATCAGTTGAACACTAACGATATATAGGATTGAATAGTCCCACATATACAGCGACAACTGTGTGCAGACTGACGGATAAATGAGAGACAAATGCGCGAAATGTAAGACAAAGTCATACATCCTGCCTAATCTGAAATGTATCAAACATATATCAGTAGTTTCAATCGTGGTGCTGAATTTGGTGGAGAAAATGTCCATCCGTTTTTGCTTTTTTACGGATGTTGAATAGAGCCAAATGTACAAAAACACTATCACTTATTGTTCCATAGCAGAATGCGACACTGAACAGAGGATTTTCACCCCTGCAGCGAGCTCATCCTGGCGAGGTAAAGATGTCTTACAGTATAAAAAACTCGACATATTTTAATCGGATATAGGCTAAATAACTTTTTTTTTAAAGCCTAAGTTAAATGTCACATCCAGTTGGCCCTGTTTTCTCCACACCTGTCTTAACCCTTTTGACATTAGCACGATGTCACCTGCGACCGACAGAAGGGCTAAATGCCACGCACAAGTTAGCAGGGCTAAACAAAATTAGCAAACAGTTGCGCCGTAATTAAGCTAGGCTAATTAAGCTAAGCTAATTAAGCCGGGCTAATTAAGCTGGGCTAATTAAGCTAGCTGGTCGCCACTCCACTCCAGCGACCTGTGACAAGTTTCGACTGGAATGGAAGTTTAGGGAGCGGGAAACGTTATTATGTCACAGCAGAGGAGCCTGGCCAACAACCACGATGCTAATTTATGCCTCCCGTTTACGTTCACCTTCGGGCTCATGTCTTTCTCCAGCGCCGCCGTGTTCAAGCGCCGGGGCCCACGGCCGCTTCACATGGCTACACAGCCGCCGAGGCCGGCCCGCCCGCCCGCCGCTTCCGTGTCGCCTGCACCTGCCGGCGGGGACAGGAGGACGAGACGCGGCCCGGAGCAAGCGGAGGTCTCCGCGCCGCCACCGACGCGTCCCCGGTGGTCTTGGACCCAAACCCGGGAGGCTCATGGAGGCAAAAGCACGTCGGAGTTGTGGAGGAGTTCGCTGGTGTTCAAACTCTGCACCATTAACTTAAAGAGGTAAAGAGGTAACTCAATTAAGATAAAGTCCCAACACCTCACTATGAAAATGCCCCACTAGGGCACAAATCCTCCACTGAAGATAAGGTGAAGGTGTGCAAGTGTTGACATATATTTGCTCGTGTTTATGCCACTTTCTGCGGATTTACGTTAAATTTGTAATTCCTGTAGCTTAAAGAATGACCTGCCTTTTTACTTTGTCTTTTTTTTGCCATTGTTCTGTCAGAAAAACCATTACAAACATGCAGACAGTTTGTGGGACATTTATTATTATAATGGGGGGAAAATATATATATACCTGACAAAACCAAATGGTAATAATGTCCTTTCTCTCTCTGTTTGGATAGAGGATCTTTTTAAAAAGATTGTGGGCCAGAGAGCATTCAAGCGGTTATTGAAGATGATATTTTATGGCCTGTTTGTGGCCGGCGAGGACCACATAGCCATCAGGCCACTGATCCGGAAGTATCAGGCCCTCGGCATCTGCTCGATTCTGGAGTACAGCGCTAAGGGAGACATCCACAGAGAGGAGATGGATGGCAGGAGTTCTGGTATGACCTCACATTTTATGAAATGGTGTACAATATATGCTTCAGCAAATAGTTATTAAGCGGAATCCTGGGTATATTTACCAGTTAAAGCACAAATTACTAGTTAAAGTATCACTTTGTGACTGTTTAATTGAAACCTAGCAAGTGGTTTCCTTTTGTTTGATTCCAAAAAAATAGTCTTTACTATAATTCTAAAGCAAATAATCCATATGCGATAGGAGGCCTTCCAGAAGAGAGTTAGTAAGGTAACTTAAGTGTCCGACAGATGCTGGATGTTGGGAGGTTTAGTCTCCATGGCAACGTGTTCACCTCCCATCCGCTGGTCACGAGTTTCGAGTCCAGTGCTGGCCTGTGCGTGTCTTCATCTTTCGCAGGCTACTTCATTTCTGGCTCTGCTGCTGGAGAGAACTTCTCAATTATTATAGTTGTGCAGGTGAAGCTGAAGAAAACAGCTTCTCTGGGGAATGGAAAACAATCATAATAAAACCAGCACATTTTCATGCATTGTTAAGTTTTATGTTATGTAAAGCATAACGTTGTAATGTGCATAAGTGTTAGTGGCCCAAGATATTTTAGCTCGGAGATATGATTTAGCAAGGTCTTTTTTTTTTTTTTTGGCTTGTTCACAATCACTGCAGGAAAAGCCAGGTGGTGCAAAATTAAAAGCTTCATGAATATCCTCGTTGGAGGTCAAGTTGTGGTCTGCAAGGCCAGTAAAGAACTGCTTGCGTGATTGCTATGAAGGCCAATCTGAACCTCAGCTTGACTGCAGAAGAAGAAGAGGACGGCTTAGAAGACTTGAAGTGGTGGTGCGCTGTTCTGCTTTGCTGACAAAATGAAGTGTCGGGGAAAAAAAAAAATTGATATCAACATCTGGACAAGCCTGATGTTTGGAGAGAAACGGCGAGCCCGCATCGTTTTATGAAAAGGAACATCTGCTCAGCCGTTAAGCATGAGGGTGGATCGATCCGGCTTTGGACTTGCAACTTGGTGTTGCAGCAGTTGGCACAGGGAGCAGCGGACAGGAGAATTACTTCCACTAAATCCCGGCAATTTCTGGGAGGAAACGTCACAGTATCTGTATATAAAAAATAAATAAATAAATAAATGAAATCTCAAGCTGAAAGGAGGAGGGATCCAGCAGGGTACAGGATATTGATCCGAAACAGACCTAGAAATCTATCGTGGATGACCTTAAAAACAGCAGCAGCAGCGCCGCTCAGGTTTTTGCCCTTTCTTGGATAATATTACGAGCAAGCTGTTTACATGGCAAATGAAACTTATCATCAAAGTTTATGATCATACACTAATGAACTTTTCCCAGGTCTCGCGCCACCGTTGTCAACCCTCTGCAAGTTCGCAGACTGTCGGCTGGTTGTTTGCAACGCAGAGCTGGCGGTCACATAAAAACGGCTTCAAAAACACCATTTGAGGGGCGTATTTCAAATGTACTGCATGTCTAAATAATACTCTTAAAACCAGAATAATACCAGCATTTCGTCCTCAGACAACGCTTCATTTGGAATAAGGCCCGACTATTAATACCCCAATGTACTGGTGTTTACCTTTTATCGTTCTGAATATTTCAATATTCAAAACAGTTCTCAAATAGTAGTGTGCCACATGTAGCCACTGGAAGAGCCGTGCATGCAAGACGGCCCAAGAATATCACAGAGCCAGGAGCCTTTTCCCTAAGAAAGATGGATGAAATTAATAAATAAACAAGATTAAAAGTCTTTTAGCTTTCTGCAAAAAAAGTCTTGGCAAGTTGTGATATCTGTCAGGGATGGTGTTATTAATAAAGTAATAGAATCGGCTTTTTATGCCCAAAGGGCGCGCAAATATTTGTATGTCAGTGTACATGCTTTGAAGGTTGAACCAGTCAAGCGAGCTCGGTTGCCTTTGTGTATCGACTGAGAACCCTCACGGTTGTTTTTCGAGGTGAGGAATAGTGTCACATGAGGATCACTTGGCTTAAAAGCACGAATGTTGTGCAAAGCAGTCTCTCTGCAGCAGGAGCGATGTTGCTCCACTTGTTGCGCTTTGCCGTGCCAAATGATATCGGAGCGTTTAGAACTAATTCAAGATTGTTTCACGGCTTTCAAGATTGTTTCGCCGCTTTCTGGACGCCCGCGTCGCCGACGCGCCGAGAGGCCAAGCGCGCTTGTCGGATGCGGTCATGCTGATCTTTCTCAGCCGAAAAAAAAGACTGACCTTTTAATCTCGCACAACACATCTGGTTTTATAAAGGTCAGATGTAGTGAGCAAACAAGGCGGCAAGTATGCGGCAGGCGGCTTAAGCCAGTTGACACGGAGCGACAGCTGACTGCAGTGACACCCTCAGCCAGAGCAAAGTCCTCCATGTAACTGGTAACGGGGCGTTACTGCGCAGCTTCGCCCCACTTTGTTTAGGGGATGCCTGCTCGGGAACAACAAAAGATTTCATCCTAGCCTTTTTTTTTTTTTTTTTTTTTTGCTTTGTGAACATGCACCTTCAAACCGGGAGGCAGGAGGACTATTATTAAGCCAGCTTGATCTCAGACAGCAGAGTTTGACAGGCACTCCAACGATCTGTCTCGATAGCAAAGAAAGAAAAAACAAACAAACGCTCGTCTGTTCCGCGCAGCAGAAAGAGACGCGAGGAGCGGAGCAAAGGCCTGGCTGGCTCATGAGAGTTTGACGCAACATGAGCCCTCAGGTGCTTGGGCCAACTTCACTGAACATATAGCCCCCGATTTTACAGTTAGGATTTTGACTAATGCAGGCTTTTTTATTTATTTATTTTTTTTTGCAGCAAAGCAGCCACTAAAGCAATATTTTGTGACATCTGTCAAATTCAATGAAAATATTCCCCATGCCAAAAAGACGGTGAGTAATTGGCACCTCTAGCATGATCCGAAATGTAACGGAGAAATCATTGGAAAATGGTGAATAGCGGTGTGCTTCCCGCAGTTAGTCATTGCCACATAGAGATTGCTATTGATTTTTCAATGAAAAAAATACAAGTGCATAAAACACCAATGTGAGTGTTACGGGGAAAAAAATGTCAAAAATTAGGAGCAAGACTAGAGCAGTGTAAGTGTGGAGTTAAAAGAGTGTACAACCATAAAACAATTTAAAAAGAAATATAAGGAAGTGGTGTTCATGCGATAAATGAGTGAGGAGGCTGTTTAAAGGTCACCAGGTGTTCATTGTTTATTCACAGATTTCATTTATGTTTTTTTTTTCATGTTTTCCTCTATTTATACGGTGCAAGTGGTTGTGTGTGTGTATGTGTACATGGGGCTTATGTACAGTATATGTAGATTGATTGTGTGTGTATGCAGCTATGTGTGTATTTAGGCATATGTATGGAGGCGTGTATGTATGTGTGTATGCAGTTTCGAGATTAAATTTCGCAGATGATGAATAGGGAAGCATATTGGTATGTGCGATTCATATGGTTGAAAGGGGTTTGAGTAAATACGTTTTATACCTCTATCTACTCCTTTTCAGAAACGTTATTTTTCAGTATAATGCTTATACATGCTTACTTTTTGTTTATTGTTTATTTTGGTTTTTGTGTATGTCCTTTTTGGTACCTGTTTCATAATAATTTTCTCTTTATTTCATTTTTTTTTTCTTTTACATGTTTGAAATCAGCCACCACTAATAGTGGCCTTGGTTAAGAAATAAAGTTTGTGTTTATTTTTTTTTTTTTTTTTTGATTTTACCATTATTTATCCAGGTGGGTCAACTGAGAACCAATTCTCATCTCCACTGACAACATGGCCCAGAGGCAGAATAAGAAGCAGATAGAGGAAAGTAACAACATTTTAAAAAGAAAAATTTGACACCATATTATACAGAAGAAAATAATACGCACATTATTTCAGCTAACACAGTTGCAGGCAGTTTGGACTTAATGCTGTTGCAGGTTTCCACTATAAAAAGCGAACGACACCATCAGAGCTACCTGGCTCTGAATCGCGCCGACATCCTTCATGTGTAGTCATCCGTTTGCTTGCATGAGCTCCCCGGTGCCCTCTGATGAAAGGGGGCGTGGTGGTAGGTCAAGTGAGGTGTGACGCTCCCCTTTGCCCCCACCAGAGGGCGAGCGGGCTGGCAGCTGAGCGCCGGGTCAGTAAACACAAGGTCGTGCCTCTGGCGTGCCTCTGCTGCGGCGCCAAAGTGAAGGGAGTGCTGGTGCCCGAATTGCAACCTAAAAATGCCACACACGCTGCTGCAACTCACATGTCCAATATTGCTCACTTGCAGGGCAAATTAACTTACTGTATAATATCATTTTTTTAGTACATATTCAGCCCGTGTGTATCCACTGTGGAGAGCAAGAGAGCATCAGTAAGCTGCTTTGATTTGCTGTAGTTTTTGGACAGTATATGAAGTAATAAGTATGCAAATGTGTTGTCACCCCCAGCTGAGGACCACAGAGGAAGGAAATCTAGAGCACACAAGCAGTTGGCCGACCCGCATGGGCGAGTGACTGCAGCCCGCTCATGTATCTGTTCAAATGTGACCAATATATGGAAATCTTAATTAAATGTATCAAAGCAAGTGGCAGGTAAACCGAGTTAAATCATATGCTGGGAAAAAAAAAAATGTAAATATGTGTGTTTCCGCCTTTTGTGTTTAAGGTGTTTGTTCGTTGAAGTTCTACATCTTTCTACAAGTCTTTTTGTTTTGTTTTTTTTCCACCAGATATTCCAAATTCCCTGATCAGCCATAACTTATGACCATTAAGAGGTGTCCCTAACATTTCGTCAGCCTAATGCATATGAAAATTACAACCAAAATATTAGGTACACCTCTCAGTATAACCCAGGGAGAATTTCACTGCAGGGCTGTTGCATTATTTTCTATGGTAAACATGCAGTGGTTTTAATTGTAGGGCTGACCCACAAACTCAGTTTATTATGCATCGTCATACTACAAAGCAAATTAAACCTCAGTCTTCCCATCATTTGGGTTAATTTGGAAACAAAGTATGTGTGAGACCTCCAGGCCCAGTGGATGGCTTTCCTGCAATCAAAATGAGTGCTCTCGGACAACCCCCTTTTCTGGTAAAAATGTGATTAAATGGTTGAATGTGACCGATCAGTTGATGGTCTTGCATTGGGGTAGAGATGCGCTGGCATGTATGCCTTCATAATTCCAGTTATCAGAGGCTCTTGTGAAATGGCAGCAGTTTTTCACCTTTCTTGCGTCACAGAAGGGCAAAGGTGGCGTCGAAGTGTTGGAGCAAAAGCTGGAGATGAGAGAACTGCAGGTGGTCTCTTTTTTTTTTCTCCTTTTTTTCTTCCTGATCTGATGATGCCTGACATAAACCATATATTGCTATTGATTTTTTTTTTTTCTCATGAATCCTTGCAGGAATTCTTGACTGGACTGGGTGCAAAGGGTGACTGCCATGCCTGGTTTACTGGACTGAAAGAGAAATCTTCAGGGTCAGGATTACCAGCATAGACAGGATATGTGAACGTTTGTAAAACAATGTCAACCTTGCACGTTGGGGAAACAATTATTTAAGTAGTTTCTTACGGAACATACTGCCTGAAAAATGTGGGGCACCCCCAGAGGATACTTAACGCCCCTCCTGGTTTGAAAGGGGGCGTAAATTTCCCTGTAAATTTCCCCCCATGAGCAATTAATATAGGATTATTCTATCTGGCCTTCCAGTTACAATGCAAGTGTCTTTGAGTGGTGAGTCACAGGGGAGTCCAGCACTCTCTTCCTGCTTCCAGCTCGCCGTGCTCTCGCACTTAAAACCTGAGTTTTAACTAGAGATAACTAATTACTGACATAAATCCCTTTTTTTTTTCCCTCAACTCCGGAGTCCGTCTCTAATGTATGTCGATGCCCACGAGCCGGGTCCTGACAAACAGATGATGAACAGATTGTGTCAGAATGGATCGCCATTAATTTTCCAGCGGTATCTCCTTAAGGGGATAGTTTACCCGCAAATTAAAATTCACTCATTATCTACTCACCACGATTCCAAAGGGGTGGGGGGGGTGAAGAGTCAGTGTTCTTTCTTATTTTAATGTTGTGGCTTACGGACACTTGCGTGACAAGCATCCCCCCCCCCTTTTTTTTAATCTGTACATTTTGAAGAAGCCATTTTACGTCAACTGTACTGGACATTTGACAAAACTCCACCACCCACCCCTCCAGCAGCATAGTGGGGAGTAGATAACGAGTGAATTTTTATTTATGGGTTAACTGTCCCTGTAGTAAATATCAGTATCATTAAATTGCACATTCATTGTATATGGCAAAAAGTATATATATAAAAAACTGTTTCTACAAATGTAAAACAAGATGCATTTTTTTTGGTATATGCATTTTTTGTTACAATATTTAAATGATACATTTATTTGGAGCCAAATCATTTGTTTTAAAAATCATATGTCATCTGTTTTGCAGGAATATAAATATGCACTAAAATGCATTTGCAGAATTCAGGCTTTGCAGCATTATGACACTGATGACTAATGTGATAACAGGCGGCACCTTTTCCATTTTAAGTGACACTTACGAGAAGTGAAAAAAATGCTGCTGTTTTTTTGACTGCCATCATTACGACTTGGGTTGTTTTCCGCTAAATTATGGTTGTGGCTTACTCAGTACAGTCAGGGCTTTAAAATGCAGTCCAATTTATCTTTAAGAACATTTTTCGCTGTTTGGTGGTTCATAAAATAGACAAACACAAGCTCCCCTGGTCCTTGCTGATGTTTGCAATGCTCTGCTCTGGCAGAAATGTCAGATGTCCGTGCAAAGACGCTGGACCGGCTTGCTTTTCCAAATGTTGAGGTCAGTAATAATAATAATAATAACTTTATCTATAGAGCACCTTTCAAAACAAAGTTACAAAGTGTGTTACATTAAAATAATAAAACAGAGTACAAATAAATACCCAGAGCAAAACAATAACAATATACAAGCATGAAACACAACAAATATCAGCTGTTGAGTAAGGCCAGACGGTAAAAATGAGTTTTAAAAAGAGATTTAAAGAAGAGATTTAAAAGATGACACCGAGAAGACTAAAAGCCTGAAAAAAGTTCTTAACACCTTAGTTCTTTTAAGCATCCAGATATGTAAGGCATTTAAAATGCAATGCTTAGAGTAATTATTTGTGTCACGAAAGATTTTTCCCATTAAAAAAATCAATTACCACAAGGAAAATTACATCTGCTCCCTTTTTGATTTGAAAATTAAGAATCTATGAATATGCAAATGTTGCCACAAAATGTATCCCGAGTGTATGCTCGGTGTTTACTCAATGCCACAAAGTTTCACATCTCACTTGGTTAAGTTGCTTTTTGGACTGCGATTGGCGCCCAGACGAGGTTTGTTGTTACAAAAGCATGTCGGACTTAACACAATTTATACTGACAGGTGAATATGAAAACAGCCCCACTGGTGACAGGCGCTGCACTTACGGCGTTTGTACATTTGCAGCAGGAGCTTGTAATGGTTCTAAAGGGCCAGCACCACTTTGTTCCTCAAGAGGTGACGCTAGTCACTTTAGTGTGAAGGAGCAGCAGCTTTTCTTGTGGGTGAAGAGAACCCTTAGAGAAGAGGAGAGTCGGGCAACAGAGTCACCTTCATGTATTCAGCGTCGTCGGAGCCGTTATGTACCGTGATATTTGTTTGCTTATTTTTGTTTATCTGAAGAACTGTAGCATGCGGCTGTGTTACAAACCACGAGGTGGTTTCTCTGATTGAGGAAGGGCAAGCAGGTAAGCTCAGGGTGATGAGCAACAGATGTGTGTAAAAACAGTTTTTGACCGTGTTGTATGGAGCATGTTGGAGTGGCTGGGGTGTGTTTTGGGATTTTAAATACATGGACAAGACTGTGCGAGCTCCTACGGTGAGCCTGATGTTGAACTCTAAATAAATGGATCGCTGAATACAAAGACAGACGGCGAATTGGGCATGGATTTATTTTTAGCCCTGAACACACGTCTGAAGCAGGTTCACCCATTCCGCCCCTCAGCAGCTTATTTAAGAACACTGGTAAAGACTGAAAGTCACTACAAACGTCATCAAATGAGAATAAAAATAGCAAATCTTGACACAAACTTTCAAAGTTCCTCTGTACTGATATTGGACTCCATTCCAGGAGTTTCCACTGTTCACATGTAGGATTCACTAAAGTTTACTCTTCCACATTCACAGTCGCGATTGTGAGAACAGAAGCAATGATGAGTGCTTCAGTAAAGAGAAAAGGTCACTCTGAACTGCTGCTTTAAAGATGGCGAACCTCGCCGCCTTCATCCAGGCCCAAGGCCTTAACCATTGCCAACGATTACGCCACTGTCTCTCCGGCTTCGCCGAGCTCGAGCGTTAACTTTCGCGAGCGCCTGCTCCTTTTTCTCATTCGGTGGCAGGAAAAAAATGCGCCCTTGATGTGCAACTATGATTGACTGACAGACAAAAGCGACTCTGATCTCAAAGAAAACTTTTCCACGTCCACGCGCTGACATCTGCCATGCCTGCTACGTCCAATATTCGGCTCTTTGTCTGACTTATCCAACTTGGTATGGTCCTCTGGAAAAAAAAAAAAACTGTTGCCCAGTCTACAGGCAAGGAAGTTAATAAAGTAAGAAGCACTAATAGCTGTCCTGCTGGGTGATATTGGGCTCATTAGTACCTCATGGTGCACAGTCCTCTTGTTTGTTTGTCCAGCCAGGTGGGGTGGAGCCTCTGCTGGACGTCTTAGCAAAGGTTATCCCACGATTGGCGAATGCTCTCTTTCAAAAATCAATACGGTATTATGAGAGTGGAGTTCTCGGATTTATGTTTATGCAATAAACACCTCACTGTGCTCACATGCGTGGACACATTCTTCTTCCAGTGCAAATGTGTTGCTATCGGCAGAGCCAGTTAAGTGTGTGATGCATGTCCAGAATCAGATGCACCAAGTGTCAATAATTCAAGCTTCAGCACAATAAACCCTAAATGTTTATCATTTAAATCCCAGCCTGCTATCGAGAGTGGTGGTCGCCTGATGGTGGATGCAGAGCAAAATCGCTTCCAGCCGGCTATCAGGAGACCGACGCAGGAGATGCAGAGGATCTACAACAAAGACTCGCCTGTCATCTTCGACACCTACCAGTCCCCACCTGAAGGTCAGCGCGCGCACACAAACTGGCACACACACACACACACACACACACACACACACACACACACACACACACAAGCGCAGAATCACAGTTCCTCGTATAAAGAATTATGAAATTGATTTCAAATGGAGCTGCAACTTGGCCAGGATGAGAACAGTTTTGGAAGCAAATTTTATCACTGTTTTTCCTCACACACTGTTTTCCAAATGTGAAGTCGTTAAGGTCATCTAGCCGACAGCGCCAATAGCAGAGCGAGGCAGCAAGTTCTTGACAAAGGGTGGATTTTTTTTTTTTTTTTTTTCCCAGTGAGGATGGCTGTCATGTGGCGGTGGCTCTTGTGGAGACGCAGCCAATTGTTTTTCCACGCAGGCAGCTGTTGGGCCCTTCTCATTTGTCCATGTCATCCCCCCCCCCCCGACCTGTTTGCCTGTCTGTCACTCGCAAGTCAGTCTCGGCGTGCCATCTCGGAAGAACGTCTCAACACCTTAAATGCCTCCGCAGAGAGAATAGTGAGGTGAGAGGATGCTTGCCGAAGTCGCCCGTCTCTTTGGCATGCTGGTTTTTAGTCATGCCCTCCTCCATTTGTGTAGCACCTTTTAACCACTGTGTTTATCAATTAAAATTCACATTTAATCAGTGTTTTAAAAGTTAATTTTGTCTCAAATGGCCGTTGCCTGTCGCTCGCGTCTCAGGCGGGGCCGGTGGTGAATATGCACATTTAATAGTACAAAACGAATATGTTTACTGATTTGTCTTGTATTACTTTGTCCAGTAGTCAAAATTCTTTCGCTCAAATCCTCATCTCCAGGCATTTCCTCAGGCTTGCCAGTGACGGCCGTGTCTGCCGGTCGGTGAGGGCTGGCGCTTTGCTGCCAAGCTGGTGCGTGGGGGCTACATGAGTGAGGAGCGAGAGAGGGCCAAAGAGCTCGGCTATGACGACCCTATTAACCCCGACTGTTAGTGTACGACTAGGGTTTACTACAGGTGAGGCCTAAGCCTGGTTTCCATAATTACTAACTGTTTACTGCTGCCCAAATTTACACCAAAGTTAATTTTAATCTGTTTAAATCCCCTTATATACACATTGACAACCTGCCCATTCATTAATGGTGTCTTGCTATCCGTCAAACAGTGGCGACCTTCCACCTCGAAGCTCGTGGTAATGCAGGGATGGTTGTTCAAGGAAAACATTCCTCTGAGTTTGCAGAATTACGATCTGGCATCAGCGAGCCTCCCCAGACCAGACTGCTCTCTTGCATTCCGATGTAGATGAGCGGACAGAAATCACCTTCATGGAGATCAATACCTTTTGCACGAAAAGAGAGAAAAGGCCGCTTCTCTCATGTAATATTTTGGGGCAAATAGAGATTCAAAGATAAGCAAATGTTGCATATTAATGTGTAAAGTAGAGAATCAGGCAAACGTTGCAGTCAATCAGGGCTATGAGTTGATGTTTTTTCCTTTTTATTTTTTTTTTGAAGGATATTTTTAGTGGTAAGTCCTGCACCACACAGTAAATCTCCTATGCTAATGAGATACATATTTGCTCCACATAATGAATTGTATCCGTTATGAAACCATGTAAGCCCCAATATGCATATAATATTCTAAAGAAAGAGAAAGTGTGGTTACTTTGATTCCAGTACACAGCAGCATGTAAAAGAAAGTAACACCTTTTTTAACAGCCTTGCTTGTGTGTGTGTGTGTGCATGTGTGTGTGTGTGTGTGTGTGTGTGTGTGCGCGCTGCATGTGCAACTGTTTGTCATGCTTGTGTGCCTCTGTGTTTTTTCTGTGTTTGCGCAAGGTGTCTGGATTATGTGCTGGATGAGATAACAGAAACGCCCAGTTTACGCTGGCTCCCCATAACGAGGCCACAGTGAAATACACTTGCAGCTCCTTCATGACACATTTGAAAACGCGCTAATTGTACATGCATTTTGTTAAAAAAAAAAAAAAAAATCTATTTTTATTTGTTTGTGTGTTTTTCTTCTTCTTTTTTTTTTTTTTTTATCTCCCCTCCTGCCATTCAGAATGAGCGAGCCGGGTCTCCTACCCACAGAGAACATGATGTACTTTGCTCAAACTATGGGCGTGTGTGATCACATCAGCTTCCCTCTGAGTGAGAAAAACACAAAACACCTGCTCTCACACAACCTCGCAGTGACTGCAGCTCTCCCCCCGCCCCGCCAAGGTTGCTGGCTTGATGGTTTAAGTCGAGCTTTCGCACGATCGGTATTGGCTGTCCAGTAGCTCGTCAACCGCACGGGCCGCTAAGAGGGCCCATGCAACAGTCGGGCTGCAGCCCACCCCCCCCGCAACATGAAATATGAACTGTGACACCTCGGTATTGACAAGTTGTCTTCGTGAAGCGCCGCTGCCGGCTCTCACCAATTTGTTTGTCAGTCACAGGCAGAAAGAGAGGCAGCAGGCAGGCGGTTGTCTGTCAACGTGAAGCTCAACTTGAAACTGCCCTGACCAATATTGATGCAAGCAGACCCACGTGTTTATTTGCTGTTTTCTTGAGGCAGAGTCAGCGGCGCGGCTGGGAAAACTGGGAGAAACGAAAGCCGCATGAAACACGGAATTTTGAGATCTGTGTTATCTATCTATTATTTACCGCACCTGTTTAGTTTGAAAGCTGCCGCATTATTCACATTTCATGATGTTGTTTTCAGGTGAGGCATCGCTGCGGTTTGTTTTCATGACTTTTATCCAGCCCTTTCGTGGAGGATTACAGCTAAAAGGGTGTACATTTTTTTTTTTTTTCAATTATTTAAAGGATTATTCAGGGCAAAACTGAACTCGGTCTGCAAACCTGCCCAATTTCAAGAATTTTTATGCTGATAATGGACTGAGTAGATTTCGGTCAAAGGTTAAGGTCACTCGGACCTCAAATATGTTGAATCTCATGAGCTCAGTACTGCCTTGATGGGATTTCTCTGTTTTTGGCACATATGGCAGTAAGGGATCAGAAGTCAGGGTCATTGTGACATGACATTTTTACCAGCCTGGTTGACGCCATAGCCTCAGGGACACTTGGAGAGAATCTCTCCATATTTGGCAAAAACATCCACTTGAGCTCAAGGATGAACTGATTCGATGTCCAAAGGTGGTGGTCACTGTGACACAACTCTTTTGCTGATCATGACAAATTTCAGACAAATGACTGCTAATGTGAATGATTTTTTTTGCAAAGCGGTAATTCTAGTTAGAACTTCAGCTTTATTCACGACAGGATAAAGCGTAAAACTGAAGAATATTTATCCAATAATATGCATCAATTACCCTCATCCACGTCATGTAACCAAGCCTTGCTTTCTTTCGTTGTCATCCATCTCATTCAATCGGACCGCAGGAGAGGCAGGCTCTCCCATCCTGAAGTACGTCACCTATGGGCCAGTGAGTGAGGTGATACCTTTCATGTCTTGGGGACTTCGGGAGAGTCAACCCGGCACCAACGGCTCCCAGAAAGAAATGGAGCTGCTGTGGAAGGAGCTGAAACGAAGACTTGCCTCCAGGGAGCGTCTCTACACGCCAGCGCACTGAAAGCGCAGAAGAAGAGATGGCGGGCGTCAAAATATTAAGGTGTTTTTCATTTATTTATTGTTATTTTTTTTAAGTCATCTCTGGTTTGCCGTGATGGCCGCCTGTTCTGACTGTTCTTTCTCATTGATGTTCCCAACCTTCACCTCCACCCTTGCTGTCGCGCTGTGCTCATGCTCTCTCCATTTTCCTTTATCCACCTCTGCATCCAAAAGCATTCCTCATTTCGTCTTCCTGTTGTCTGTGGCGCTCTCATATCCATCGAACGGGCATCTTAACTGCTCCAAAAGGACTCCCTAAAATGTCAACAGGACGTCTCTTTATCACCCTATTTATCTTGGAGAGGAACAACAATAATAAAAATAAGAGGCTTGATTTAACTGGTAGTAAAGGAAACATCAATATTACCCTCCCTATATATATTTTTTGACTCTTGGACCACCGCTCAGCACCCAGAGGAAGCTTCTCTGTGTATCTGTGTGCTTTGTGTTGCTGGTTTGAAAATTGCATTTGTTTGTGAATCATAAACAGCTCCTCGCAGCACATTGCGCTTCCTCTAAGAGCGGAACGCCTTTGTTATTGTACTTATTGGAGGAAGCTGCTGCATATTCCTAGTCACTGAGGTGTAAGAGAACCCACAGCGCTCAGTATGCAGCCAGTGAATCTTTTAATGCAGAAACATACAAGCTTGCAAAGTTGTTTTTTTTTTTCCTTTACATAACATAATTTACAAGGAAATAGTAAGTTAGAGTGTCACCTCTCGCCTTTATTTTGTGTTTTCATGTGGCCAAGCATTTTTTTGTTTATCGCTGACAACGTAAAAATGTTTGGATTGACTTCATTTGGTGGTTTTCACTCCGCGTAACACTTTATGAACCTGTGGAATTGCCAAACAAATAAATATCTCAACATGAACACTTGGAGAAAAGAAAAAAAAAAAGTTACTGTTATTACACAGTAAAAAATATTTAAAAAAAAAAGGTGAGAAAGCAAATTCTCAAGTAAACGTGATGCAGCAGGTATTTGACTTTTCCTAACTTTTGACTTTTGTTTTTCTTTAGAAATAACACGTTAAGACAAATGCCAACATCAGTCGTTATGTTCACCTAATTATGATGATTATGTGAAGCTAATCATGAAAGTCAATCGCTTAATCTTAATGCAGAGTTTCCTCATCTGGAAATGAACCCTGGTTCTCCATTTGAACATTATGAACTAATATATACGTATGTAATATATTGCAAGAGTTATTATTGTTTTAATTCCAATGTGGAATGATAAATCAGTTTTATTTATATAGCACCAGATCACAACAAAAATTATCTCATGACACTTGAGCCAAGAAGAGCAGGTGGAGACCGTACTCTTTAATTTACAGAGACCCAACAAACCCCCTATGAGCAAGCCCTTGGTGACGGCGGCAAGGAAAAACTCCCCTTTAACGGGCGGAAACCTTGAACAGAGACTGGCTGGAGGTGGGCGGCCATCTGCTTTGACTGGTTGCAGAATAGCATTGTCAACAGTAATAATGCAATGATAATAATAGTGGTGGAGGTCCGTGATGGACATAAAGGTCTCCGTCTCTGCAAGACAAGAGTACAACTCCAGGAAAGAGGTTACATTAGTAACATGAAGGAATGGATGAGGAAGAGGATGGTAAAGGAGAGAGAGAGAGAGAGGAAGAGAGGGGCCCAGTGCATCATGGTCCCCTGGCAGCCTAGACCCATAGCAGCATAACTAGGGGCTGGTCCAAGGCGAGCCTGAGCCAGGCCTAATGATAAGCTTTGTCAAAAAGGAAAGTTTTAAGCCTACTCTTAAATGTAGAGAGGGTGTCTGTCCCCCCTGACCAACACTGGAAGATGGTTCCACAGGAGAGGAGCCTGATAACTGGAGACTCTCCTATAATCTCTGAAAGTAGATTTGGAGGCAACCACATGTAAGCCTGCATTCTGGGAGCGCAGCGTTCTGGTCGGGTAATATGGTCCTATTAGCTCCTTCAGATATGACGGTGCCAGACCGTTAAGGGCTTTGTAGGTAAAGAGGATTTTGAATTCTATTCGAGATTTTATAGGCAGCCAGTGCAGAGAAGCCAACACTGGAGAAATGTGATCTCCTCTCCTGGTTCTTGTAAGAACATGTGTAGCAGCATTTTGGATGAATTGGAGAGTCTCAAGAGAATTGTTTGGGCTGATAGCCTGAGCCTGATAGCAAGGAATTGCAGTCATCAAGCCTGGAAGTGACATGCATGGACTAATTTTTCTGCGTCGTCTTGAGACAACATGTGTCTGATTTTTGCAATATTTCGTAAAGTGGGGAAAAAAAAGGCATTTTTTTGAGATTTGTTTAATGTGGGAGTAAAAAGACATATCTTGATCAAACATAACTCTAAGATTCCTTACGGTGGTGCTGGAGGGTGAGTTACTGCCATCCATAATAGCAGTATCATTAGATAGTGTGTCTCTAAGGTGTTTAGGGCCAATAAATAGAACTTCGGTTTTGTCTGAATTTAGTAACAAAAAATTGCAAGTCATCCAGGCCTTTATGTCCCGAAGAAACGCCTGAAGTCTAGTTAGCTAATTGGATTCATCTGGCTTCATTGACAAGTATAATTGGGTATCATCCGCATACCAATGACAATTAATGTGTTTTGAGTGTTTTCTAATAATATTTCCTAAGGGAAGCATATATAGAGTGAATAATATTGGACGCAAAGAGGATACATTGTTAGCCTGCACAAACTGCAATCGATCTGATAAATATGACACTACATGGAACGGTGTTCTAGAAGTTCCGTGACAGCTAATGTTCAAAAATGAGTTGGACGTAATACGAGGCACCGCGACATAAAAACCACAACGTCAAATAGAGTGTAAGGCAGCCGCAAAGCAATAAATTCTCCATTCAGGAGTACCCACAGCGATTACTTTTCCTAGTTTTTGGGTGTTCCATTTGTATGAACTAGGGTGACAAAATACTTGGAAAGAATCTCACGTTAACTCAATATAGTTTAACATCAGCACAAATTACAGCCTCTAAAACGGCCGTTAAAATAAGAAATTCAGTAAAAATGCAACTAAAATTCCTTATGGAGGAAGAATTTTTTGTGTTACTAGGGTTATGACATCATATTATGGGGTACACGAGTAATGGGTTCAAAGTGGGATCAATGTATGTATAATTCAGCTGCGCCACAAAGAACTGCCTTCAAAATACTCATGAAAACAAATACACATCTCTCTCAAACACATTGTCATCCATGTGGCCTGAGGTGTCATACTGCATTAATTTTATTTTGTTGTATCTCATGATCTGGCAAGTCAGCATATCTGCAAATGCAAAAATTTGTGGTCTTGGCAAACTTTTAATACATGCAGAACAAGCGATGCATTGGATTCAAAGGCATTCAGACTGTCACTGTAAGTGATACATTGCCCTTAAAGGTGTTTACACACCGGGGGGCTTGACGAGTAAATGGCACAAATTCACTGCTGCTATGAATACTTTTGATGCAATATATTCACAGGCGATGCATTTCTTTGGCAGGTATTTTTCGCCCCGCGTTCGCCCTGGCAGCAAGAGAATTTTTGACAGTTTCTTGTGATTCAGACGAAAATATGGATTCAACACCAACCCAGTGAAAACGATCTTGTCATCTTCCCTGAAAACGCAGGGACGTTTTAGCTTCATCGCATTTTTAAAAGTCAGTCAAAAAAGACGCGGAGCTCCACAGCCTCACACAGGAGCTGTAGCTCTAGACGTAGTTTGGGATGGTGGCGGGACACGTCGCAGGTTCTCCGCCTCCTAGGATGCGGTTTTGAAAGGTCCTCCGTTGTCATCGGGGATTATCATGTTTGGTTTAGTTTATTAGCGCTTCCTGGGGTTGACATAAAAAAAACAAAAACAAACCACTTAAACGTAACAATTGAAAGCACACTTCTCAAAAGTATACACAGTAAATAATTATTAAAAGAACATGAGAGTAATCATGTTCATCCTGTCATTAGCAGTGAACAGTGGCACAAACAAATACCCGAATCTAGTGCAACAAATGCACAATTAGTATGATTGTCCTTAACATCCAGAATATTGCATCACAGGAATGTAATTTCTTTATTAATAATTACGCTTTTTAACTTCTAGCTAATTTTTCCTGGCAATCTGGGTTAGATATACTGGTATTATGCCCCAGTTTTGACATGGCTCTGTAGATTACAGTTTTGTTTTTTTTTTTTTAACGTGTTTGTCTTAAGTAGTGTCATGAAGTTCTCGTGAGCGTCTCGTGACCATGTCACGTCCGTCTTGCATGATGTGCTAAATTGATTCACAGGAAAAGCAGCCATTGCTCCTTTTAATGGAGTGATGATGAATGGGGGTCCTATCAAACAAATAAATAAATGTGCATAACATTCGCGACCTGTGTTGAAGTGTGAAAGTACTAAAACCGCCCAAAGATACATACGTGTGAATTTCGAGTAAGAATAAGTGCAGCTCAAAAACTTTCTATTAAATTTAAAACGTGTTTATTTGGTAGAGATGGAGACAAGTGTGCTGGACAGACAAGTCTTTTGTAGTTGCAAATGCAAGGCCTTTACTTCTGATTCCAATTTGTTTGAAAACTTTAATTTGATCAACAACTAGTTGCCACATTTGTTTTTGCGACATGATCTCGGCTTTTAATTCATGTGGCGCACTCCACCTGGTTGGTATTGACGCACAATTAGCGTTTGAGTCAGAGGGTAACTACGCTTCATGATAATTATGGCCTTGTCATTACGCCGGAGCAGTCAGTGCTCTTTAGACCACCAATTTAATTACCCATGATGCTACTCTCAATACAGATCAGACAGAAATTGGATGCATTAATCATTTCTCAAAAGGAACTTCAGTGGTTGTTAAGTTTTACCGAGGCAGAGCTCCGCAAAGCTGTCACCGCTGCCATATTCTATCGATTTAATTACGAATCAAGCTTACGTCTGATGAAAGACGTGCCTTTGAGTATACATTTGCCAACAAATCCCCTCGTACAAGGCGCCGGAGTTTTGCCGGATAGCTGCAGCTGAGAAGATGATTTAGTGGACACGTTATCGAAGGGAACAAGTTCGTCAAAACCAGCGCGGGCTTAGCGTACTCTTTGAGACTTATCCACACTTCCTCCCGCGATTACCGCGCGCGGGCATGTAATGGAGGCGGGCCGAGCTAATTTACCTAATGTAATGAATGTTGACATTGTGTTATGCAAGATGTGAAGGATGGCATGCATAACAGATTTCTCCGGGCTCCTCTGGCGCCGGTTCCGCATGGTCGGGGCCGTCTCGGGCTGTTTGTCTGACTGCGCCCTTGGCCCCCCCCACCCTGCGGTTGCAGCGGGACCACGCGGGCGGGCCGGCGCGTTTCATTGCGCATCTGCTGTGACAGACCCCGATGCGAGAGGGCGCATATCGGGCGCCGTCTCGGAGCACGGGACAAGCGGGGAGGCACAACCAGAGCCGGCGGATTCGCCTGCCGCTTTGCAGCCGCTTTCCATCCCTAATCACCATTTTGTGTGCCAATGGATGAACTGATAGTGCGGAGTGGAGTGGATTTAACGCACCCCGGGAGTATTGTGCGTTTTTTTTTTTTTTTTATCTTTTGACGCCGACCGAGATGGCTTGGCTCAGAGTGCGAAAAAGCAGACCGGGTCCAAACGTATGTAATAATGCACGAAAGCCTCAGAGAATGAGGTAATGTTGCACACTTATTTCACTCAAGGAGGGCTGGAAACATTGTAGAAATTATTCCTAACAGACATAATAAAATGCTGATTTTAATTCAAAAGACAATCCTTTTGAATAAGTGGAGAGGGACTAATCTCTTTTGGGTTTTTGTGTGTGTGTGTGTAATCCTGCCTGAGAATTATATCAGCAGCTTGATCCTCTCATTTTTATTTTTTATTTTTTTTTTTTCCACCGGAACCACTGATGATTAATCAGTCTGAATCCCTCTGTGGACTCATATATGACTGTGGCAATGCTGCTCGCCGCTACTCACTCATTAGCCACCTATACGCCGACATTTGGCTCCTTTATCAACCAACATCAATGGCTGTGGCTTCCTCATCACTTAGAAGGAATAAGTCTGCTGATAGGCTTCTCTCTGCAAATATAATTTTGATACAATAAAGTAAAAAAAAAATGCTCAAAGGAGACCTTCAACAATAGATGGCAGCCTGTATTTCCCGATATTGCAGCATAATCTCAACATCATTTCTATAGTCAGCATGACAAGTGGAATATAACTCGGCACAGTGGCGTGAGCGAAAATGCTGCGAGACACGCTGTCAATATTTTATATTAACATCAGAGACTTGCTCGGCTCGCATGCCTTTACATAGAGAGCGCGACTCGGCTCCCTTTCCCTTTTTTTTTCTTCTTTTTCTTTTTTGCAGGACACTGATATTTCCGCGGTGAAATAATTAGTTGACCTTAAAAAGCTCAGGAGGTGAAGCGGTCGCCCAGCAATTACAAGCAAAATCACCAGTCCAATCCGCGGCTTCGGTGTCAAAGTGTCTCCGAGCAAGTAGCTGAACCCCTAATTGCTCCTGACGAGCAGGTTGGCACCTTGCATGGCAGCTTCCGCAATCAGCGTACGAATGCGAGAGCGAATGAGGCAACAGCAATGCAATGTAAAGAGCTTTGTGCCGTGGAGATGGAGAGGGAGCTGTGTACAGTGTGTGCAGGGTATGGTTTAACAATGAAGCAGACCAAAGAATGACGGCAGAGCGAACCAGAGTTTAATTGCTAATTAACGGTCTACAATAGGTTCCGGATTCATTAGGAATAGTAATAAGTCAGAGAAACCTGCAGTATAATACATAACAACAAAAAAGGCAGGAATGGTTGAATACAAGACAGCCTCGACGGAAAGGTGTTTATCATTGTAGCAAACTGATAGATATGACAGCCAATTTACGGCTGCAACTGAGAGAGTTTTAGTTGACAGTGACGGCCTCCGGCGACGTCTGCGCCGCTCATCTGCATGATTCACATTGCCACCCGTCCTGGTTCCTCCTGGCAGCAGCCACTTGCAGAACCGCCGGACCTGTCAGAGCTGCTCTGTTCGATTAGCTCTTCATCTTGTTTAACGTGTAAGCGGATCATCGTTTGTTTTTGTTTTTTTTAAATTCCACTGTCGTCCTCTTGGGCTCGCATGGCGCACATGGTCAGACGGAAAGCGCTAAATGTGTAACCTTAAGGGTCCGAGGGGTCGTTATTGGGGCGGCATGGCCAAGGGTTATGCCCAGTGTGTTCCTTAACCGTGGTACTTTGCCAGTTGGGACTATTCATTGACCGATAACATAAGATGAGCAATTCTCGCTCCAGAAAACGTTAAACCATACAGCAACCTCGGAATTTAGAATTTGAAAAATACAATAGACCAAAAAAATTAAAAAGTCATTTGAAACGAGTAACTGCTGACATCAGTGCCTCTGGGAAAATAATAACAGCGATAATATGATAATTGAAAATAATAGAAACCTAGGGAAAGTGAGTAAACTACAATAATACACGACAAGAAGGTAGTACTTTCAGTGATAATGACAAGAAGCAATGTACATGATGTCAGGGATGTTGCAGCTGATGTGCTTTCGATAACAAATGCGTGCAAATGCGCAGTTTTCACCCCCCGATTGTGCCTCTTTGATAACTTCTCCTGCCGCGTGGCTCTGCAATGAAAGGAATCGGCGCTGTTTATCACAGGCACTTAGCGAGAAATGTGATGAATCATTGACCCGAGTTGACCTCCGAGTCTGGACCCGTCCCTGCACGGAAGGAATCCCCCTGGCCACAGCGAGCTCTGATATGAGCCAGCGAGTAAACAAATGAGTCATAAACACAACAGATGGGACGGGCGATGACTAATCTCGCCGCTCCAAATAGAGAGGTGCAACGTAGCACAAATGATCAAAAGAGCGAGAGCAGAAGGGAGGGAGCAGGAAAGAGAGGGAGAAATGAAAAGTTTGTGTGTGTTTATTTACGCGCGCGAGCGCGTGTGGGTGCGTGCGCGCGCACGACGCGTGTGTGTGTGTGTGTGTGTACCGTCCTGCACACTTGACAGAGTACAGGACGGAAAGCACTTTTATTTCACACACCAAAGAGTCACACCGCGCCGTCTCCGTCGGTGCCGTCACCGCGCCATCAAACACAAATCACTGAAATCATCTGCCAAATCTCCCGAGTGGATGTGTGTGGCAGAGTGTTGTCACTTATCACAGGGCTCGTGACGGCGGCGGCTGGAGAAGATGCAAATTACGCGGCTTGCACATCACTGAAATTAGTTTCTCCTCTTCTTCCTCTTCCTCCTCCTCCTCTTCCCAGTCAGGCTGTCGCCACTGAAAAGTTTGTGTTTTTTTTTTTTTTGTGGAAAATCTCATTTGCCGGCGAGTAACAAATTCAAGACACAATGGCCATGATGGTACCCCAAAAATGAATTTTGTCCCGCTACATCTACAGCTCTTTATTTTGCCCCCTAAACCTTTCTTTCTGTGCCACTGAATGGCGCCCATGTATTATAGATCATTAAGTTCCTTTCATCTTCTCTCTTTGAGATGCGCGCTGTTTTCCCTTTGAAAGCAATAATCACGGTGCAGCGCGAATTAGCCACGACAAAAAAAAAAAAAAAAGAAAGAAAAGAAAAGAAAAAAGACACAGGGTTTGTGTGCGTATGTGTGTGTTTGGGTGTGTGTTGAAGAGGAAACTACAGAAAGAACATCGCTAGTGTGGAAAAGAAGCGGAGCAAGCGATCCGTCACAGCCGCCAGCCAAACAGCCTCATTCCAGCGCTTATGCTGAAGGCCTAGCGTTTCCACCTTTGCCCTAAACGCGCGCGCACACACACACGCGCATGCACGCGCGCGCACACACGCGTACACAAAGCACACACACACAAAACACAGACCCTGCGAACAAATAAGGAGTACCTATGCGGACATACAGAAAACGCAAAGCTGGTTTCACGCGATTATGCACAGACGGTGCACAGAAAACACACCTGCAACCACCAACAAACACCCACACATGCGGGCACACACACACACACACACACATACACATATACTCCTCCTCCCATCAGTTCCCATATCCATCAGTCTGGGGTGAGAGATGATGTGGAGCGGCTCGATGTTTTGATCATTAGTTTGGACTCATGGAGTGCAGCAGTGAAAAATGAGACCGCTATCTCATGGCCACCTGTTCTTTTAATAAGGAAAAAGAACAATTCACATCGCAGGATGGATTGGCTACAGAAAACCCATGTCTGTGTGCATGTGTGTGTGTGTGTGTGTGTGTCCGCGTGTGTGTTTGGCTTATTGGTTGTGGTGCACGTCAAACTTTGCCTTTTTGTGCATGCGAGTGACGCAAATGAGCGAACTCCTTTGCATGCAAAGATCATGCAGGAGATATGTGCCATGTGCGTTTGGTATGAGTATCAGTATGAGGATGAGGATTTGTATGAGGATGAGGATTTGTCAAGCCTCATTTTCAGTGCCACGGATCTTCCGTACACCTCTAACACGTTTTTTTCAGTTGGTGTTTCAATCTTGTTGAATTCTGTTTATGGCCACGTTTAGAGCAACTTGTATGATAATTAAGGAGCCCTTTGCATTGACGGGTTAGAGGTCAGCGATGCTCCCTGAGGCTAAAGTAACAAGAAGAGCAAGCCTGTGTGCAAAAATGGATTTGACTGATTATAATAGTAGTCTTTTATACAATATGAAAACAATGACGAGTCAATGCTGAGGGTTTTGTGTCGTATATGTAGCAAAGGCAGAAAATTACTGAGGCTCAAAGAGGCAGATAAGCAAATGTAATCCAACTTTTTTGCAAGAGTCTAAAATTGTCCTTTTTTTTATATTGCCACATGCACATACAGTATGTACAAAGAGAAAAAAAAGAAAGCAAATCAACCTATTCCAGGGTTTGCCAAACTGTTATGGCGCTTAGCAGATGTTCAGTCGGGGGAGATTCTCTTTATGCGTACCGTTAAAGTCATAAGCATAGTTTCCCAGATCTCCTCCTTTGTCCAATCACAACCTGTCACGTTGTCCTCCGGCCAATCGTTTGCAAGCAGGCAAAAAGTTCATTGTTCTCTCTCTTTGCGGCCCAGATCCTCACGTCTTGCCATTAATCACGGCTGTCTGGCCTGCTCCAATCAAGCCACCAGTCAGAAGTTGCTGAAGTTGAGCTCCATTCATAATGGGGAAAGGGGGTTCTTCCTTCTGCGAGGACCTAAGTACCAAAAAGTAAAATCCTGTTCAAGATTAATATTTGCTTTGTGTCTCGGGAGTCTCTCATGATTGCGGTTCTTGTTTGGCGACAAAAAAAAACGTCTGTGGTACTGAAGATAAGTAACTCGACATGAGTGGCAGGTCAGAAAATTCTTTTAAAGACGATGTTTTGACATCAGCGCTTAAAAAGTTTCCATCAATTTTTTTTTTTTTTTGCTTTTGCAGAGAATGGAAAATACGTTTTCTGTGCACACACGGACCAGCGCGCCTCTACGCGTACACCTTTAGGCGTCTTGTCTGTTTGGCTATGCCTGCAAGTGGGCCAATGGCTTTCTTGGTATTCTTCGCATGCACCGCGCCGTCATTGGATATTTGCGCGTGTGCCTATAGAAAGCAGCGTGCTACCAGCTAAGCGCGGCATGCCGCTCCTCAGGGTTGGGGATCCAATTGTCAAGCCACAGCAGTCAGAGACACATTTGCCCAAACGGCGATGTCGAAGATGAAAGCAGAGAGGGGTGCGGGCGCGGGCTGGTTTTCCCCGCCGCTCTGCGCCACGCAGGCAAACAGCGATTGACCAGATTTGATGTTTGGATTTGTCCGAGATAAAAGCGAGGTGCTCTCATGGAGGCAGCGCGGCTAAACCGCGTTGAACTGAGCCGCATGGGCTTGACCCACTTCCAGAATGTGCCTGTGCTTTCTCCTCCGCTCGTGTTTGCCTCGGCTTGGTGTTTGTTACTGAGAGGCAGGTCTCACTTCGCTTATTAGCATTCAGCTGCGCCGATTGCTGCTTTACAAGCTTTTACTCTGCCTTCGTCCCCCCCGCGCAGCAAAAGTGCCGGAAATAGGATTTGTTTGTGCGATTCAATAAACAAGAAAAATTAAGCAAAATCAACAGTCGCATCCTTTTCCTTAGTATTTAGGATGAGCTATCATCACAACAGATGATGCTTACAGCTTTTATAGTCACAGTGGCTCCGTTCGTATATCTTTGCATTTTTAGCTACAATGAATGCTTAATTACCCTTCAGTGATTTGCCCAGTAGATTGAGATTGAGTAGCTTTTATGACAAGAGCAATGGAGGGAGGTGTTTTCTCCACAACAAATGAATTAAATGGGATGAATGAACAGAACTAATTTGACACCGGAATCACGGGTCCAGTCTCTCGTGAGCCGACTTTTGGCGTTGGGACGTACCAAACAGAATTAAGAGCGGATTAATTGAATAGAGTTGAACAGAAGCACTCTTTGAGGTGAAAATGAGAGCCATGTCAGCAGTATTAACTTATTTGATCCGTTTCCAAATAGGATATGAATAATTGCTTGTTTTATTTCTGGGGGAAGATGAGTCACAGAGCGCCTCCCTGTTCTTACCGAGCCTCTGGCAAAACGTGAGGCTGCAGCCTATAAGAGCACAGATTTTCTGGATAAGAGAGTCAAGACTGGCACATCGTCATTGATTTCCTCCCTCTCCCTTGTGTTTGTGTAGGCTTAGACTCCAGGAAATATAGAAAGAGGGCGTGTGAAGGGAGAAGTATGGACATCCCATCCGTTCTCGTTTTTTGGACACCCACATCTTCATTGAAGCCGCTATTATGATGCCTATATGAAGAAAGCGAGCCCACACGTTGCTGCCAAATGCTCACTGGAGGTGAGATGCTGGATGCAAGCCCAGTATGTTATTGAGGTGGCAAACACTAGGGGGCAGTAGTAGTCTTCACTGCCCTGCCGTGAACCTCGACCCGGCGGTGTGTGTGTATGTGTGTATGTGTGTGTATGTGTGTATGTGTGTGTGTGTGTGTGTGTGTGTGGTTTTGTGTGTGTGTGAGAGAGAGAGAGAGAGAGAGAGAGAGGGACAGAGAGCGAGAGAGAAGAGAGAGAGGGAGAGAAAGAGATCCTCAGCAGCATCTTCTCCTCCACAATCCTCAGTCCTAAAAAGCCTTTTTAAAAGGCTGTATGAAAATTCATCGTGCTTTCAAACTGACCTATTTTGGGAGATTGGTTGCTTGGCTTGGTTGAATTTTTTCCTCCCCTTTCCTTTTTTTTTAATCCCATCTCCTCTCTTATCGTGATCAGGATTTTTTTTTTTTTTTTTTGAGGAGGCAGAATAAATATTGGCAAGTTTCAGGGGCAGATTTAAACACATGGACGCACAGCGACGCTAAAAATAGACCCATAATATGCCTCTTATTTTCCATAAATTAAAATGATAAATATGTCTTTAGAAAAGAAAAAAAAAAACATATGGCATCTACTCACCCACCCACACACACACACACACACAACACACAGAAGCATAACACTCCCTTTCTTCCCCTTGCTTCTTCCCTCTCTCTTGCTTTCTGCCATTTCAAAAAGCTTCTTGGAAGTCCAAACATGCCGCCATCACTGGCTGAGAGCACTCTATTTCCAGAGACATGCACTGTAGTAAACACAGTAATCCCCTCCTCCATGTTTTAAGGATTAATATCATCTTTATTCATAAGCATAACAGGAAGACTGCTGTCGTGCATGTGATGGGACACTTGCGCGACACACACACACACACATCCTTGCTGCTGTTTCTTGCGCGCACACACACACACAGAAACACACACACAAAGGGCATGCACAAATAACCATTAAGAGTCATGCGGGCCTGCTGGAACGCACGTGGCCTTGTCTTCTTTCCATGATGACACGATCTGTGGGTGGCAGATTGATTTGGTCCAGCGAGATAGAGAGAGAGAGAGAGAGAGAGAGAAACAATCAGATCAAAGCGGAAGAGGACGTGTGAGAGAGAATAAGCAAAGGGGGGAGAGGGGGTAAAGGGTGTGTGGGGGGGGGGCTGGAAGAGTGAGAGAGCTCTTCCACTTTGACTTGATGAATTTAACTCCCATTCAAAGGGACAGACTTATGACACATGGGGGAGAGATACCCCCCCCCCCGCCCCACCCCTTCC